>PVIU01026483.1:0-21936 GCA_004026605.1 Ondatra zibethicus | reverse complement strand
TTAATCATTTCCAAATGGCAGTAACTTATATATTGTTTGTAACAAATTGCTGGCAACACATCCTTGTGACTGATTACAGTACACCTGCTGTCACTGTACTGCAGCTAAAAACTACTGTATTACAACAATTTGACCTTTCCAATGGATTTTCTAAAGGATTTGTGAAAATCTTACACCTTAAAGGAGGCTCCCTCTGAATGGTTTGAAATGTCATCATAATTTGTCTTCCATGCTGGAGGTATTTCAGTTACCCAGAGGAATTATCTACCAACAGGAAGAACAGTTTAGTTCTTTCCTTCAGTAGAGAATGCTTTTTCTTTCTTTTGTTTACTTATTTAGTTTTACAGAATTCTTTTCAAGAAACATGTTACACATAACACTATTAGGTCCCAGTTCTCCTTTGGTACAGCATTGTATATAATAGATGGACCTTTACAACTCTGGTGTATGAGAACTAATGATATTAATAAGTGATGTTCTTTGATCCTGGTTTCCACTAAACTTTCTTGAACTTTAGAGAAAAAAAAAACCTTGCTATTATTTTCAGTAGTTTCCTGTTTTCAGTCCATCTTTGTTAATTAAAAGTATTATTGTAAGGTTTGAGCAAATTTAGTTTTAGTTTAGTTTTAGCAGAAATATGAGAAGATAAAAGCTTTGTTTTCAAGCTGATTTACTGAAGTTAAGAGAAGCAAATCTCTCTCTCATCTCTATCTATGTGTTTGTGTACATATGTGTATGCGACATGTGTGTATGTGTATGTTTTTGTATACGTGTATGTGGGTATGTCTGCCTCTCTCTGTTTTGCTGTGTCTGTGTTTTTTTCTTTTTAACTAATTACATGTTCTTGGCTTGTAAGTTAGGTTTTTGTTTATGGTGAACCATTTTCTTCTGTGCTTATAACAACCTCATGCTTTCCTTTAATGTGTTTAATTATTCATATAATTCTGGTTATTTTTCTCAGAAACAGCATGCCCACCAAAATACATTATTAAAAATGCACATTTCATTTCTACATAGTAATGGAAAACTATATGTTTTGTTAGGTAATGAAAATACTACTATTATAATTAATTAAGACTTGTATTAGAAATATTCACTCGTTCCTATAAATTAAAGAAAACAAGGTTAAAATTCTGAGAGCTTAAATATCTAAGATAGTAATACATTTTTATTCTTCCACAGAAGGAATTTTTAAGTTTTAGGTGTTGGTAAGGTTGCTTGATGGGTAAAGGTGGCTGGCAGCAAGATGCATGAACTAAGTTAGAGATCTGGGACTCATATGATGTAAAGAGAGAAGTGACTTCAATAAATTGTTTTCTAATCTCTATACACACTCTATGGCATGCACACACACACACACACACACACACACACACACACACACACACACACCATGTCAAAAGCAAGTCTTAGGAAAGAAAATAATTAATTGAAGATGTCCACTAAGTTTCTGAACATTTGCCCACTGTCGTTATGTTGGGGATCATGATGACAGGCAGATAAGCAGGCAGGCAGGAATGAGCTGGAGAAATAGCTGACAGTTTTACAACATGACAGGAAGGCAGCACACATGATGAAAAGGGGGCATTGGGCCTGAATTCTTCTTGGAAACCTCATTTAAACCACCACAACATTTAAAAAGACTTTCAGATAATAGTCATATTATGTTAATCATCAACATATATTTAGAACTTGTGGAAATGAGTAGGGTAGTTAAAAATAACACCAGAATGATACCTGAATTCGTACAATATACAAGTGTTTATAAAACACTGTTCACCATTGACATAAATTATGATAATCAAGATACTCTTCAGCAGTATAATGAATAGCATTACAAACAATAAAGAAAAATACAAAATAACACTGAGTGCGAACATGACTACAGCAAAGTTAAATGAATGAAACAAACATTTGCTGACTTATTATGCAAAACATACATGTGTGGTAAGGTCACAGGTTGACATTGGGTACCTTCTACTTTATTTACTGAGATAGCATGCCTTGCTGAATCTGGAGCTTACCAGTTTGATTAATCTAACTAGCTAGCTTGGCTCATGTATACTGTGATTAAATGTGTGTTTTATGATGGTCCTGAAAATGAGAAAAAAAAATCATTGAATAAATGGTTATTACTTGCCAACAACTAAACATCTTCTAATGTCTGAGCAATTTTGTTCAGTATTTCAAACTATTTCCCCGTGTTTCTAATAAAAGTTGAACAACATAATGCTGTTCCTCAGAAGGTACTCAGGCTTCTATGTAAGGAGGGTGGAAGCTCTGTTCAGTGAGAGCTGTTTATTCAGGGAATAATCACTTTGATTAGGGTAGATTAATCATCAATCAATGTGCCTTTAACCATTGTGAAAAAAATGAAGTGCCCTTTTCAAGTTTCCTTTCTGAGCTTGGCCTTGGGGCTCAAATGATTTAGAAAGTTACTTGATTTTCTTTCCCTCATATTGGAAATGCAAAATTTCTTTGATTTTTTTTCCTTTTATATTCTCTGTGTTCATTGTCAGACTCTGCTTTCTGACAAAATGTCAAATAAGTAAGGAAGTAGGCTTATTAAGTGCTGCTTTTATGCCCTGCCACCTGGAGGTAATTCTGGTTCTGGTTTAAAGACAGACTTCTTCTGCCACGATCTACAAAAGGGCTTATTTGGCCTTGGGTCATACTCAAGCTGTGTCAACTCAAGAGCCTCAGATAGATTTGAAAATGAAAGAGAGTACACAGTAAGTGATAAAGAACTCACCCTGTGTGGTTCATTGTTGTCTGAGAGTGTCTGAGAGAATCCACTTTGAACAATTTAATCCATCATCAAGAATTTCTTCTTAAGGATACAGAGCAACCCAACATGTTATTTATTCAGACAACATACAATGATTTTCATAAAACATTGTTCACAACTGACATGAATGAAGGTAACCAAGATGTTCATCAGCAATATGATGAATAGCATTGCAAATAGTAAAGAAAGCCCAAAACAACACCAAAAATGGACATTACTACAGCAAGAGAAGTGAATGAATGGAGCCAAATTTTTCTGACTTGTTGCAGCAAGAATAGCCACTCAAATAATATTTTCAAAATGCTTAACAAGCAAAACTAATTTATGCTAATTAAAGATATTGAGTGAGGAATACTGACAAGCGTGTGAGGTAGGGGAAGTTTCATTACTTGTGCTGTTTCTGGAAAGGAGACTTTGTGCATGAATGTCTTCTCTGTGATCACAGTTGTGGGACTGAACATAATTTTATATCTTCTTGGATGAAGGTCATACTTCATTTAGGGTTAAGTAAGTAATTCACAACACACTAACTTATTTATATTGACATATTTGGAAACTTTTCAGTGTCAAACTCTAGTTGTTTATACCTACATCAAGGTAAATAAAAAGTTTCTTTTTTTTAAAAGGGAGTGAATATTGATTCCAATTTTTATGAGCACCATAACTCTATCTCATTTATGGGCAACCACCCAAGTTTCTTTGTGGATAGTTATCTAATAATGAACTGTAAATAAATTATCTGGGAGTGGAAACATTTTGAAGTACAATTATGTATTATAGATAGTCAACTTTATTGGTTCTCAACTGAAAGGAGGAACATGCTATTTAAGATATATTTAATAATATAATGGGGTCATACACATATCTCTAATGCACCTGCCCTTACAAATGCCTGTATTTTCACTTGTGTAGTAAACACATCCACAAAGACGCAGACATGATGCACACACACATACACTCTCTCACTCACGCACTCACTCACTCACGCACTTCCACACTCAAACATGCCTAACCAGACCCTAAATTCCAATTGCTAACACTTCAGTTGAATAATACAAGATGCTAATGGCATCAAGTGTCTTCATACATCATTCACCATTTGCCCAATTTTTTTCCTATCAGAAGCCACAGAACTAATTAATTTGGAGTTTCTAGCCAGAACATAAGTCTTACAAGTCATCACAAGTCTGACTGTTCCATTTTTATTTCTACTGTCTTCCACATTAATAATACCCTTTAGATATTTCAGTAACACTTTGAGGTGATTGGATTTAGCAATGCAAATATTCAGCCAGTAAGACCTTCTTGACTATTCCTGTGCGATTTAAATGTTTTCTAATTTCAGGACCAGAAGCAGTAAATAAATTGAGAAAAAAAGAAAAATATTTTATGTAAGAATGAAAGGACATTTACACATGGTAGAGATATTATTGATATAAAAATCTACTAATAAGGAAAAAGCTACCCAACCCAAGTTAATTAGCTACACAAAACAGATAATAATCTCACACCAGCAAAACCCAAAGAAAGGAAATACGCAGACACACAGAGACACATAAGCACACACACACACACATAGGCACACACACACTGCCACAACCACCACCAAAAAATAGCAGGAATTCATAGTCACCAGTCATTAATATATCTTAATATCAGTGGACTCAATTCCCAAATAAAAAGACACAGGTCAAAAGAATGGATACAAAAACAATGATAATGGCACTGGGATTTGATTCTACTGCATGTACTGGCTTTTTGGGATCCTAGTCAGTTTGGATTCAGGCTAGAGGGCCTTGGGCTTCCCACAGGGCAGGGTAACCTGCCCTCTCTTAGGACTGGAGGGGAAAAGGGGAGGGGGAGTGGGGAAGCGGGAGGGAAATGGGAGGAGCGGAGGAGGTGGAAATTTTGAATGGTACTATTTATAATGCAATAATAAAAAATTAAATGTGGAGAAAAAAAAACAAAAAAAACCCAAAAACAGGATCCATCCTTCTTTGTACAAGAAATACACCTCAACTTCAAAGACAGACTTTAGCTCAGACTAAAGTGTTGGAAAAGGTTTTCCAATCAAACAGACATAGGAAGCAAGCTGGTGTAGCTATCCTAATATCTAACAAAAGGACTTTATGCCAAAATTAATCAAAAGAGTTGAAGAAGGACATTACATAATCAGCAAAGGAAAAATTCACGAAGATGATGTCTCAGTTCTGACTATTTATGCCCCAAATTTAAGGGCACCTACATTTGTAAAAGAAACAATAGCGTTTTTGAACCCCACATATTAATAATTAATAGTCTTCAATACTCCAGTTTCATCAAATTGGTTGGTCATCCACACAGAAATTAAACAGAGAAATAACAGAACTAACAGATATTATGAATCAAATGGACCTAACAGATATCTACAGATCATTTCCCCCAAACACAAAAGAATATATCCTTCTTCTCAGTACTCATGGAACCATCTCCAAAACTGACCATATACTCAGACACAAAGCAAGTCTCAACCCATACAAAAAAAAATAAGCCCCTGTATCTTATAAGATCATTATGAATTAATGCTGGATTTCAACAAAACAGAAACTTCAGAAAGCCTGCAAATGTATGGAAACTGAACAACCTTCAATTGCATTCATGGATGAAAAAAGACATGAAGAAAACAAGTAAAGATTTTTTAGAATTCAATTAAATGAATATACAAGGTACCCAAACTTATGGGCCATAATGAATGTGGTGTTAAGAGTAAAGTTCTTAGCAACAAGTACCTGCATAAAAATCTTGGAGAAATCTCATACTAGTGACTTACCAGCACTCCTTGCTTGGTTAGAATTATACCAAGATATTTTATATTACTTGTAGCTATTGTGAAGGGTGTTATTTCACTGACTTCTTTCTCAGTCCATTTATTGTTTGTATATAGGAAGGTTTGTATATAGGAAAGTTACTGTTTATTTTAAAGTTAATTTTGTATTCAGACACTTCACTGAAGATGTTTATCAGCTGAAGGAGTTCCATGGTAGTATTTTTGCAGTCACTTATGTATACTATCCTATCATCTGTAAATAATGATACTTTGACTTCTTCTTTTCCAATTTGTATCCCCTTGATCTCCTTTAGTTGTCTTATGACTCTAGCTAGAACTTCAAATACTATATTGAAAAGGTATGGAGAGAGTAGACAGCCTTGTCTTGGTATAACTCTAACCAAGCAAGTGAAAGATCTGTATAACAAGAACTTTATGTCTTTGAAGAAAAAAAATTGAAGAACATAATAGAAGATGAAAAGGTCTCCCATGCTCATGGATTGGTAGAATTAACATAGTAAAAATGTTCATCTACCAAAGGCAATCTACAGATTCAATGTAATCTCCATTAAAATTCCAACACAAATTTTTACAGATCTTGAAAAAATAATACTCATCTTCATGTGGAAAAACAAAAACCTCAGGATAGCTAAAACAATCGTATATAATGAAAGATCTTCTGTAGCTATCATCATGGCTGATTTCAAGATCTACAGTAATAAAAACAAAGTATAGTACTGGTGTAAGAACAGACAAATGGATCAATAGAATTGAATTGAAGACCACATGTAAATTGACATGCCTAAACATAAACTCAGACACACTGAACCTGATAGATCAGAAAGTAGGGGTAACCTTGAACAAATTGGCACAGGAGACAACTTCCTAAATAGAACACCAATAGTGCAGGCACTCAAATCAATACATGGGACCTCCTGAAACTGAAAAGTTTCTGTAAGGCAAAGGATACAGCCAATAGGACAAAATAGCAGTCTACAGAATGGGAAAAGATATTAAAAAACTTTACATCCAACAGAGGGCTGATTTCCAAAGTACATGAAGAAATCAATAAACTCGACATCAAAGTGCAAAATAATATAATTGAAAAATGAAGGACAGACCTAAACAGAGAACTCTCCATAAAAGAATCTTGGATGAAAGACAATTAAGAAAATGTTCAACATCCTTAGCCATCAGGGAATTGCAGATCAAAACAACTCTGAGATACCATTTTACACCTGTCAGAAAGGTTAAGATAAAAAAATAGAAGCAGCTGTAGAACAAGGGAAACACTCTTCCAATACTGGTGGGATTGCAAACTTCTACAGATACTTTGGAAATCAGTACTATGATTTCTTAGAAAATTTATAATTGATATAACTCAAGACCCAGCTATACCACTTGACTATATTCCCAAAGGATGTTCAATCCTACAACAAGGACACTTGTTCAACTAGGTTCATAGCAGCATTGCTCATAGCAGCCACATCTTGGAAAATTTCTAGATGTCTTTCAACCAAAGAATGGATAAAGAAAATGTGGTACATCCATACAATGGAGTCTTACTCAGCTGTAAAATAATAATGACATCATGAAATTTGCAGGCAAAGGCATGGATTTAGACAAAATTCATGTTGAGTGACATAACCCATACCCAGAAAGACAAGCATGGTATGTACTCACTATATAGTGGATATTAGCTATAAAGTAAAGAAAACCATGCTAAAATCTACATACCTAGGGAGTCTAGGTAGGAAGAAATACTGAAGGGGGATATTCTCAGCTCCCTGGGAATGGGAAATAGAAGAGATTTCATGGGTGGATTGGAAGTAGATGGAAATGGGAACATGAGGGTTTGGGTTTGGGAGAGTACTGAATGAGATCACTGAAAAGGGAGCTCATTTCAGGGTCAGGTAGAAACCTGGGACAAGGAAAACTCCCAGGAATCTACAAAGATGACCAAGTTAGCACTCATAATAATAACATAGATTGACCTTGCTATCTCCTGTGACCAGAGAAGATGTCCAGTGAAGGTACTGGAACATGAACCCAGCCATGCAACATTTGACATACAGTCTGTCCTGTCTATGGAATGTACTGGGATAAGGGTGGCACAAAGACTGTGGGAGTGGCCAACCAATGACTGGATCAGCCTGAGACCCAGGTCATGAGAATGAGCCCACTCCTGGTCCCAGAGAATGGATGGCCCTAGAGACCTAGAAAAAAAGTGTCTAGGTAATGATGCCTAATGATAGTCTTCTGTGCTCATAGATTGGTCAGTGCATATCCAAATTGTCATCAGAGAGGCTTCATTATGGAAACAGATGCAGAATCCCACAGTCAAATATTAGGCTGGACTTGTGGAATCCTGTTTAAGAGAAGAAAGAAGGATCATAGGAGATATATGTGTCAAGGACATCATGAGAAAATCCACAGACTGAACTAACCTGGGCTCAGAGGAGCTCATAGAGTCTGAATCGACAACCAGGGAGCCTACATGGGACAGATCTAGACTCTCTACTTATATGTGACAATTATGTAACGTTTATCCACGAGAAGACCAACTTGGGAGTGGGGGCTAGCTTTTGGGGACCTAGTCCTTATACTGGGCTGTCTTGCCCAGCTTTAATACAAGTAGATGTACTTAATTTTATTGCAGCATGATATGCCGTTTGTTGATATCTTTGGGATGCTTGTCGTTTTCTGAAAAAAAAAATGAAGGAGGAGTGGAATGGCAGTGAGGGCAGAAGGGAAATGGAGGAGAAAGGGTGGGAAGAGAAAGGGAGGGAAAACTGCACTTGGGATGTAAAATAAATAAATTTATTCAAAAAATAAAAAAGAATTGATATACATATAAGAAATAATGATACATATTTAAATTTTAAGATGAAGGCTTTTGATAATTGCATCAGGAGCATATTTGAGAAATCTGAACAGGATCTATGCAGGCAATAGAAATTGTAGTCACTGCTATACAGCAACTGTGAGCTTGTGATCTGTCTTTTAATGGTGAGTTATTCTTATATAATTGGTTATTATTTTTATCTCATATTTATATCAGGTTATATATAATATGCAACTGTATATACATATGTATGCTACATTGTGAAATATTATAAATGATATTTCAAGAACTGACAAGGTTACTGTGCTAATAAGTGACAATTTTTACAATTTTGAGGCATGGTTCTTTATCTTTCTGGTTCTTTGCAGTATATCACAATTTTATTTGAAAACTTCCCAATAATATTCACTGACATTTACCACTATTCAATATTTCCTGTGGTTTCTAGTTCTCAGTAAATACAATTGAAATATTACTAAATATGAAAAACATACTGCTGCAAATCTTACAAAAATATTTAATGTGTTCATTTCCATTTCAAACTTTTAACAATATTGAAAACTTCAAGGTTTAAAGTGTCCCTGGAAATTTCAACTTTTTTCTCAAATTTTGAATATTAATGTTTATTGAATATCTGGAAATGGTGAATTGTACTAGACATACTAACAATGTATTTTCTTATATTGTGGAAGTCATATTTATAAAATATAATTAGTCTATATTAAAATATGTAAGGAATTTGATTACCAAGCTAGAAGGGGAAATTGAGAAAGGTTAACGGAAGAAGTAATGACTTTCAAAGGAACTGATATTAGAGATTTCACATCTGGTTTTCATGTCTGCTGAAATAAGTGGTCAATGCAGGAAAAGAAGGAAGTAATTTTGGACCATAATAACAATGTGTATTGGAAAATAATATCTATAAGCAAATCACAGAGAAAGTTTTTCATATCAGAATTATATTGCATGAGATCAAACATAAACATCTTCCTAAAACAGGTAAAATGAGTTATTGACTTTTATAAGTTGTTGAAGAGAGTATTTTAATAGAGTCAAAATCAGTTGGAATATACTATAACGAGTGTCACAAAATTCTTTAACAGCATTGTTGACTTGGTTTCTATCCTTAGATCTGATATACTTCAAACTCAAGCTGTCATCTATTTCATTTGCCCTAATTAAAATCTCCACCTCTGGGTTATTCAGAGAACTTGTCTCTCATCTCACTGACCCAAACTACAGTGCATAAACTGATGAACTCTTATTGTGGTCATCAGTATCATCCTGTATATTTATCCCCCTTAGTAAGTTTAAAGCAGTCAACCTGCAATTCCCACACTAGTTTGAGTTAGCTATCTTTGTGGATTTCCCTGTCATAATCTTGAGCTCCCTTGCTCATATAATCCCTTCTCCCTCTCTTCAGCTGGACTCCCAGAGTTCAACCTGGTGTTTGGCTGTGGATCCCTGCATCTACTTATATCAATTATGTATTTTGAAGATCAGCCCTTGGTCAGATTTGAGGGTTGGTGAGGCTCTTTTTCCAATCTGTAGGCTACCATTTTATCTTATTGCCATTGTGCTTTGCCTTGCAGAAGCTTTTCAGTCCCAGGAGGTCCCATTTATTAATTATTTCTCTCAGTGTCTGTGATATTGGTGTTATATTCAGGAAGTAGTCTCTTGTAACAATGCATTCAAGGCTACTTCCCACTTTCTCTTCTATCAGGTTTAGCTTAACTGAATTTATGTTGAGGTCTTTCTTTGATCCACTTGGATTTGAATATTGTACATGGAGATAGATATGAATCTATTTGCATTCTTCTACATGCTGACATACCATGAGGATAATCCCTACTAAGACTTTGAGCAATAGTAGAGAGAGTGCTTGAACTGGCCACCTACTGTAAGCAGATTGGTGATTTCCCTAATTATTACCAAGATACTCTAGCTAGTAACTGATGGAAACAGCAATAGAGATCCACAGACAAGCTCTGTGCTGAACTCTGAGAGACTTGCAGAAGAAAGGGAGGAAGCATTGTAGCAGCTGGGAAGGTCATGATAGAAGAACCTACAGATGTAGTTGTTGGGGGCTTGTTGCTGCTGTCTGTTGTGCGATTCCTGTTTTTGGTCCATGTACTATTGTCCTGCCTCTCACACAGACAAGTGGTCTGAACTTGTGGGAGCTCATTGATGCTGGATCAACAATCAGGGAGCCTGAATGGAACCAACCTAAGTTCACTGCATGTGTGTGTCAATTGTGTTCCTTGGTCTCTTAGTAAGGATTTTAACAGTGAAAGCAGGATCTCTCCCTAGCACTTAGCTGCTTTTGTTCCTCCTGCTGGATTAACTGGTTCTAACTCAATGAAAGGGGACTTGCTTGGTTCTACCCCAACTTGAGGTATGCTTTCTGCAAGCCCATGGGAGATCCAGCCTTTCTGAATTGAGATAGAGGAAGAATGGATGGGGAGGGTGGTAGATGGGAAAGTGAAAGGGGACAAGAGGAGAGGAGGGAGGGGGAAATGATTGGTATGTAAAATAAATGTAAAAAATGTCATTTTAAATAAAAGAAAGAAAATTTAAAAAAAAATCAAGGTTTATAATCTAACTAGAATCCAGGATTGCCTGTTTTGAGTAGAAGAGAGAATACTCTCTTCTACTCAATTCTGTGCAGAAGTAAATAACATCAAATTGTGTTTGGTAATCTGAATGGTATAGTGTGGCTGATAAGTTTCTAACTCTCCCCACCTAATTCTAGACACATTTTTCAGGGCACTTGCTACCTTCTTCGAAGTTAATATTAGAGTCTCATTCAAATGCTCATTTACTGTGGACTGAGTATGATATACTATGCTAGGAACTAATCTATGAACATTTATGAGTACTAACTCTTACTTAGGCTTCATTCTGTGTCACATTGTGAGGTCACAAGTTGAAGCTGAAGATGCTGCTGCTATGAGAAAGAGTGCACAGGACTAAAGTCAGTCTCTTTCTTTTATGTAACTCTGTCTGTCTCCGTGAGATGTGACTTGAGAAACAAATAAACCAATATTGTACCTAAGTTGTAGTTGGAATTTTCTTTGGGCTATCAACCAGCTACCTAAATAAAGATATGAAGACTTACTATTAATTATGAATTCTCAATATTAGCTTAGGCTTGTTCCACTAGCTCTTTTAAATTAATTTAACCTGTTTCTATTTATCTATGTTTTACCTTGAGGATTTTTACCCTTATTTCATTTCTTGTGTCCTACTTTACTGCTTCCATTGTGTCTGGCTGGCTGGCCTTGGGCATCTCTCTGGCATGTATATCTTTCTTCCTTTTCTGAGCCTAAGTTCTTCTTCCTTCTTACTCTTCCTGCCTGGAAGTTCTGCCTATACAGCCTCACTCACTATTTGTCATTCAGCTCTTTATTAGACCAATCAGGCAGGCAAGGTAAAGCAGCAACACCTCTTTACGTAATTAAACAAATGTAATACATCTTTACATAACTGAGGGAATGCAACACATCTTTGCATAGTTAAACTAATATTCTGCAACATTTTCCCCTTTTTGTCTAAATGAAAAGAAATCTTTGCTTTAACATAGTATGGCAACAATACACAAATAAGAACAATTACCAAGTAAAAAATACATTTGTAATATCTAGTCTATTTGCATTTGGAAAATTCAGAGAAAATACTCCATTATCTATGAGTTCAAAGTTGTGTACTTATTTTACTTTCTATCCTATCTTGTATTACCAATGCAAAATTTTCTTTTAGACTTCAAAATATTTTCTTAGATAAACAATTTAAACCTTTATGTTTCTCAACCTTTTAAACTTTACATCTCTTATGTAAATTTCTCCTCTTAACTTGGACAAGAAAAACTATAACTATCTTCTCTTTAACTCCATAGGATATAATATTATTTGAATAAAGATGTTGTGTAAAGCAGGCTTCTTCCAAAACTAAGGAAATGGCAGAATCAGCTGGCTGCTTGGATAGTTACTCATGTTTCCTCCATAATATCGGGCCATTCATCTTTGGCCTAGAGGCCTAGGATATATGACAGAATTTTCTGAAGGACTGTCTCAACTACTCTTGGCAAAATTTAGAAGTCTTTTTTCTTTGTGTCCCGCTTATCCAGTTTCTGCAGTATATTGTCAGCAGTTGATACAAGTTTCTTGTCCAAATGACTAATTTTGCCACAATGAAATCAAACTCCATGTGGAAGCTCTTTCAACAGCCATCATTCTTTTGAGAAATAGTTTGGTGCTGCCAGTAGCAGACGTGTCTGACTTCCATGAAAAGCCTAAGGATATTGAACATTTTAAATGTCATATTCTGTAGGTCTCTGAAGTATTTGGGTATCACCTATCTAAAATAAATCTGTTTAAGTTTGAAAACATACCTAACATGACAAATTTGATTGTTATAGAAAACTTGCTACTAACCTGCACTCTAAATTATCCTAAACAGATTGTAAAAATAGTTTTAAAGACTAAAACTTTATAATAATAATTTAAATAGCTGTAAAGATACAATACCTGAAAAAAGAGGAGAAACATATATACTGTATAACAAAAATAACTTTAATTTTATCAGTACACAAAAATCCATACCAATGCAAAATATCTGAGATGAATAATTGTATTTTTATCCTATATTCCTATATCCCCACTAAATAATGACAAACATTCATAACCCACCAAATGACCAAAAACCGAGAACCCCACCTCTTGGAATATGGGTGCTATGTTCTATAGACTGCTTTCCAATATCTAGAGGTGACAGCATCACCAGCATGCCCTGAGAAAGTTGAGATAATAGTTAAGACCTAAGAAAACTAACTATAACATTTGTTGTCCATTCTTTTCTTAGTGGAAAAGTACAAGACTTACATGAAGTCCTGGCTAAAATATTATGCGTGGCTGGATCATCTTAGTTGGATGCTTTGAGGCTTTTCTGAATGCAGAACTCTGAGGAAACTGTAAAAGAGACACTCTGAGATTGTGTATTACCTGGGTCACCCATTTTCATTGGCCTCTGGTACCCTTGCTCTGAAAACTCACAAACTTTCAAAAATAACATTTATGTATCTATCAATTAATATCTCTCTATCTATCTATCTATCTATCTATCTATCTATCTATCTATCATCTATCTATCTTTATATCTGCATTAATACAAGTATGGAATGTATCTTGTATACAAGCCAGACAATGATGAAATTGCGTTTTATGTTTTAACAGGTAAAAGACATTTGTCAACTTTATAAGTGTATTTGAACTGTATAGCCAAAGTTATATTCATGCCAAATTAAAGGATGAAATGTAATAATAAGTCATGAGGACTTTATAAACAACAAGAATTATTTTGTCTCATCCAGTCTCAGAGCTGTTACCATGTCAAGGGATCAGCATATATGTCACCTGCCTTGTAGTTTTTCTAGGTTGATTTCTTTATATATATAGCCAGGATTTCAAAGGGTGTCCCACATTCCGCTCCTTCAGCCAATAGCCTTTAAGATACCAGCCCACTTGGGTGTGGTCTCTTATATTGTAAAAGCAGCTGTGAAGCATGCGCTCCCACTCTTGCTTCTGGCTCTTGCTTCCAGCTGCAAGACTCTGTTCCTTTTCCCCATTCATGCAGAGGACTGTGGTCTAGGACAGTGATCTGTAAGTTTTCCCTTAAAAAATAACTCTTTATTATTCACAATTCTGAACTGGTGTGGGATTATTTTGTGACTTTCACTACCAGGGTCTTCCCCAAACAAATCTTGTCTCTCTTAATTTTGAAGGAATCCACAGTCTTTTATTTCCTGTGGAAACAAAAGCATAACCTCTCCCCCAATGCAAGGCATATTCCGAACTCCCTTTTAAAGTTTAGACATTCATAAAATATGTAGGCTGGTTTAATTCTGCAGTTCCTTTTACAGTCCTGTGTCTCTCAGCAGCTGTCATTTGCTCATCGGCATTAAAAAATTTCAAAGTCAACTAAACATGATATATGATCCAGACCTGTATATTTCCCATTTTTACTTGCCTTATTTATTATTTATATTACTTTACTTTTATTTTCAAGACTCTACTTAATTAATTTTAAACAATTTTATCTTTTGAGGGTCTATACCCATTTTCTTTTATTTCTTAATCACCTACCCATACTGTAACATGCTTAAAGTTTTGCTTTTTCATGTCTGGGTTTGCTTTAATGTACACTGGTAGCATTCTCTGACCATGTGAGCCAAACTTTAAACTGCTAAGTGCCAGTTAGACCTTCTGCTGTGTGGCTCTGGTGGTTCGCTCAGCCCCCTCCTGACTTGAAACTCTGGCAAATATTATTACAAATAATATTGTAGGGGAATGTGGTACAGTAGTGGTGTTGGGATAACCTGACTTATCGGGAAGCCAGGATATACTTAGAGCCACAATAGGACAGCTCTGGAGAGGTAGAGTCGCAATAGGACAACTTTGGTGACAGGGGTAGAGCCGCAATAGGACAGCTCTTGAGGGTTCAGCCGCAATAGGACAGCTCTGGGTGGGTAGAGTCGCAATGTGACAGCTCTGGAGGCTGGAGCTTCAATAGGACAGCTCAGCCCTGGAGGAAAGGTGACTATCCGGAAGCCAGGCTACCTGATGCTGGGGTGCGGTGGGGGTGGTCTCCCCACAGATATAGGGATGCTGCTCTTCTCCTGTAGAGCCGCTATAGCTGAGTTCTGCTCTTTCCCCTTATGGGAGCGTCCTAGCAGAGCTATCTGCTTCTTCTCAGGCCCAAGATGTTTCTTCTGCTAACACTCTGCTAAAGTGAAGCCCGCTGCAGAAATGTAGCAATCTCCTCTGGCTCCGTGGAAAAGTTACTTTTCCTCAGCTGGCCTTGCTCAGCTCCCTTTTAGGAGCATCCTAGCAAGGTTCTTCTGTTCTGCTCTGCCTTGCTAAGGCCCCTCTAATTTTAGGAACAGGGCATATTTCTTTCACTGGCTCTGATTCTAAGGACAAAGTTTGTTTTCTTGACACTACTTTCAGAGCCAGGGCACATATCTTTAGTCCAAGGTTCAGGAATAAATATGTTTCTTTCCTGACCCAGGCCTCAGTGTTTCTTTCACTGGGTCTGGGTTCAGAGTCAAGGTGCTCAGTGATTGGTTGGTTTCCTGCCCTGGTATTGATAGATTCAGTTGGGCAGTTGGGCAGGGGCGGAGGTTGCTCTGCCTTCATGGCCAAACTGTGTTTCTTTCCCTGGTCCTTTTTAGCTTTTTAACTCTAATCTTAGGATCAGGGCATATTTCTTTCAGGGGCTCTGATTCTAGGTACAAAGTGTGTTTCTTTGACACTAGTTTCAGAGCCAGGGCATATGTCTTTAGCCCTGGGATCAGGGATAAAGATGTTTCTTTCCTGACCCTGGCCTCAAATACAGGGTGTGTTTCTTTCTCTGACTTTGGGTTCAGAGTCAGGGTGCTAAGTGATTGGTCTGTTTCCTGCTTCAGTTGTCCCTTTTACTCTACAAATATCGCTTAAAATGAAAGCTGTACACAATTGAAATGAAATATTCACATAGCTAAACAAACACAGCATGTCTTTGCATAGTTAAACAAATATTCAACAACATTAAGCATGTGTTTTTGGAAATTTTGCTTCATTATTCAGAATGTTTTATTAAACACACACATATACACACAAAAACACACAGTCCAAATTGTTCTTGTGATTTAGTAAAGTATCTAAGATAATGTATATACTGTATGTATTAGAAAAGTTCATAGGCAAAGCTTTTCATATATATATCTTCTTATTGCCTGTGTAAGATATAGGACTCTCAGCATCAGCATCATGTCTGCCTGCATGATGCCATTTCCCAACATGGTAATAATGGACTAAACCTCTGTAAATTAAACTTACTGAACTGTAAGACATCCCATGAAATGTTTTCCTTTATAAGAGTTACCAGTATCATGGTTTCTCTTCACAACAATTGAAACTCCAGCTAAGAAAATTTGTCCCCCAATTTAGATTTATAATGCATTTGTGGTTGTATGAGGGACTGTCATATCATGTAGGCATTCTTATACCCTGGTTAAATATATATTATATATATAGTATAGTTTTGTTTAGGCATTATTATAACCTGGTTATCATTTTCATTTGGAAATTAGCCATATCATAAGGAGACATAATTTTGTGTCAAGATGACAATTTGGATTGTGATGTCTCTTCTTGGTTTTCAACTTGACTATATTTGTAATGAACTGTGATGCAGAAATGGAGGTCAGACTTTTGATATAGACCTTGTGGCAGGAAGACAAAAGATTTTGATCTGAATCTTGAGGTGAGATGACACATGCCTTTAATCCAGATCTTGAGGAAGGAAGGCACACCTTTAATCTGGGCCACACCATCTTCTGGAAAGCCTATATAAAAACAATGGAAGAAAGAAGGGTTTTTTTTTTTTTAATCTTCATCTGATTGTTGTAACCTTGTCAGCTTATCTATTCTTTCACTGGCATTGGAACCTACTTCTTTGGGATTCCAGCATACAGTGAAGACCAGCTGAGACACCCATCCTTGTGAGATAGAGGTACCACTTAATTCTTGGACTTTCATAAAATTTTCAACATAAATGAGATGCTTTTTTTTTAATCAAATGAAAGGGGAAAATGCAGCACTGTGTATCATATGACAAATTTGACCATTAAGGTATTGCAATAATTGTGATTTTCCTACAATGCTATTGTCTTGGCTTTCTGATCACCCTATTTACTTAAAAAAATATTGACCAGAAAGGGGCAACATGAGTCATAGGGAGCCATGGATAAGTATCACTGCACAGGTTGAGCAATTCCTCTAACCTGGACAGCAACCCAGACCTCAGTATGTCCAGGCAATTGCAATATAGAAAATGAGAACTTGCAATGTATGGCTTTAGGAGACTAAAGACCACTGAGTTCCTTCCAGGTACGAGTGAGGTAGAGTCTAGGCAAGAATAATGCATATTGGCATGTTCCCACAACTCTTCCTCCTATACAAAATAAAACAGAAAAGGATTGTGTCTATGTCACCTGGACAAAGGTTCATCAGCTGCTGATAACATCTATGCAGTGAACACTAATCACTTTCTGTTGACACAGCTTAGCTTTCTAGTACACATGTGTAAAGAACAAAGTGTTAAGAAATAATGCACATAACAAATTTGTTAAAGATTTGAGGTTGAGTCAATCTCTGAAGAACTCTGGTCATATTATGATGAACATTAAAATACCAAAGATACCCTAATTTCATCTTCTCCTTTTTCCATGATGGTATTAGCTAAGGACTTAAGCCAAGTGAATTATTTTATTACAACATCTACAATTCATTTTTTTCTTATGTCTCTAAAATTATAAGTTTATTTCATCCTGAATTTTTAAACGATAATTTTTTTAAAACTTTTTTCTTTTGTTTATATTGGCCTTAAACTCCTATTGCATTCAATGATAACCTTGAACTTCTAATCCTCCTGCCTATGGCTCTCATGTGTTATGATTTTGTGACTGCCAGAATCTTGGGTACACTATACTTTATTTACATTTTCTCTGATAGATTTTTAAGTTTCTGGATTTTAGAATACTAGGGACTTCTCTTCTTGTGTGTCTTAACTTTCTTAGCCATTCTTTATTAGGTTGGTTGTTTTCTTTTAGTAAAATTAGAAGCAAATTTTTTAAAAAGGCATCTACAGCCACTGTTTCATGAATGCTAGAACATTTGAAGCCATTGCCTTTCCTGGTAATGGGATTCTAATTAGACTGATCAGTTTTAATTAGTATGCTGTCATGTAGCAATCTAATGAAATACTGTGTTGAGGAAAATTGATTTGGCCTTGATGCTAATTACTCTCCGAGACTCTATGTTTTATCAAAATGGGAATTGATTGTTTCCAGGCAACTCAAGTTCTGTTTCCCTTTTTTTGTCTTCTCTTGTTTATTACATACTACTTATATTTAAGTTGTCTCCTTAATTCATACCATGTTCTCATCCTTAATTCATATTGTGTCCTCTTTCTCAATTTAACTGCACCTTGGACTCCAGTGTGTCCTGAAGGGAGGAGATTTATCACCAGTCAGATGAGGCATTCCTCAGATGAACCTTTTCTGAAATGAAAGTTCAAATCAGTCTCCTGATACTGAGGGCTGACTCCAGTAAAGGCTGGCAGGAGAGATCCTGGTCAGCTTCCATAAATCCAGGTTGACAGATCAGGCAGTTATTGGAACTAGAAATTTTAAAGATGACAAGATTAACATTGCAAAGAAACATATTTAAAAAATTCATATTTGATTTATTTGCTGATATTTTCTCAAGTCAGTATGCAATTTTAAATACTAAATCAATATTTCTAACAATCAGGTAATTGGTGTCCATTATGATTCCGTTATTTGTAAATTCAGAATTAATTGAGGTAAGTGGTATTTTCTTAAGATAAGGATTTTGGAAAGAAAAAAATGGATATCTAATAAAGAATTTAAGGTTGAAATTTGCTCCCTAACTGTACATTGAGCATATTTCTAAAATAAAATTGCTATTGTAAACAGTTAAAGTGCATCTTCTTATGTAAAAAAATACCTTAATTTCACTTTTCCTTTTAAATATACTTAGATTTAACAATGATTTAAATCTATGAAAAAGTAGGATTTTATTTAAAACATGGTGTGTCTTGATTATCATATTTTTATTATAGTTTGTGATGGTTACTTGAGACAATGAAGAACTAGATTGCCTAGCTAATTTTTTTTTTTGTGTGTGTGTGGTTCTCAGAAAGAGAATAGAAGCTGCAGAACATTTACTTTTAGATATATATGTTGTATACCTATACATATTAGTTTATATACTCAGTTCATAAAATCATTATTTGAAATATCCTAAAAGTATTTGGAGAATGCATGAATGTTTTTATATAAATTTAATATTTATTTCTAAGAACCAGCTAAATATTATTTTGTGTGGGAGATTAAATAAATGAATTTTGTTGAATTGCTGACATGTTCCCTGGACCAAACCTTTGTGGTATATTTAGACACAATAACTGATCCTTTAACTATGTTGTCTATGTGCAGTGTGGTATCAACTCATGCTTGTATGAAAATTGGCCCAACCATTAAGTACCTTGCTTAGGTCATTTAATTCTTGCTTCAGACAAGGCATTATCGTTGAAGAAAACAGCAATTAAATAATATTTAGGCATTTTCTCTTGTTTCATATGTACTGTCACTTTGAGTATCCATGCTATAGAAAGTCTTTTTCATCTTAAATATATAAAAATGGTTTCTTCTTAGAATATGGATGTTTCTTGGATAACATAGTAAATGTATGATACATGAGATTTGATGCAATAATCTTACATTTGTCTAGAAGTTTTACTATGTTGTTTTCACTATAGTTTACTGTTGTTTTGTAATCTAATCTTCTGTGCTTCACCATGAGAATATGGAAGAATCAGTAGCTGGAGTGTAAAGAATTAATTCCATTATATCCTGTTTCAAGGAGTGAGGCCTGTTGTTTGTCCTGGCTGCCCAGCTAGCTTAGACCCGAAATAACCATCAGAAACTGTATTACTTAAAACACTGCTTGGCCATTAGCTCTAACTTCTTATTGGCTAACATTTACATATTAGTTTAGCCCGTCTCCATTAATCTGTGTATTGTCATGTGGTTGTGGCGTACCGGAGATTCTTTTTTTTTTTTTAATGTTTACTAGTGTTTATTGCCTGATGATAAAATCCAGGTCATCTGAATGGGTCAGGCCTCGAGCAAGGCTGGCTGAAGAAGAAACCATGACTGAAATCCAGAGGCTACAGCTGTTTTTGCAGAAAGAATGCAGTTCCTTCAAGGTAACAGTAAAATGTGCTCACAAGTATGTTACTGTGACAGTCCAGTCAGTCACCAAAAGATAGTCTGACAGCTTCCCCTCCATATTCAAGGCAAAAAGGAAGGGCACACAGGAAGAGGATCTGTAAGTTTAGTAATCAAATGGTCAAATGAACCAGCTCCCAACAATAGAGTTTATTTAAAACAAATTATTGTATTATTAAACATCGCTAACAATAAAATAACAATCATCATTACTGCTTTACAATGCTTAACTCCTAATGATGTACTCCTGTTGTTTGTCTTTAACCACCCTCAGTGACGATGTCACCTGGAATCAAGCTTTTAATTTATCTTTATGACTACAGATTCAAGTGACTAAGTTCTACTCATGTCTGGGTTTTCATCATCCCTCTTGATTTTATTTTACTTCACTATCTCCCTTGGAGAGACTGTATCTTTTATTTCTTTTTTAAATCATTTATTGCTTTATAAATAATACCATTCAAAATTTCCACTTCCTCTCCTCCTCCCATTTCCCTCCTGCTCCCGCACTTCCCCACCCCTCCCCCTCCAGTCCTAAGAGAGGGCAGGGTACCCTTTCCTGTGGGAAGTCTAAGGCCCTCTCCACTCCATCCAGGCTTAGGAAGGTGTGCATCCAAACAGACTACGATCCCAAAAAGCCAGTACATTCAGTAGAGACAGATCCCAGTACCATTATCATTGGCTTCTCAGTCTGCCCTAATTGTCAGCCAAATTCAGAGAGTCCAGTTTGATTAAATGCTCATTCAGTCCCAGTCCAGCCGGCTTTGGTGAGCTCCCATTAGATCAGGCACACTGTCTCAGTGGGTGGACCAACTACTCACGGTCCTGACTTCCTTGCTCATATTCTCCCGCCTTCTGCTCTTCAACTGGACCTTGGGATCTCAGTCCAGTGCTCCGATATGTGTTTCTGTCTCTATCGCCATCTGTTGCCGGACAAAGGTTCTATGGTGATATTCAAGATAGTCATCAGTCTGACTACAGGACAAGGGCAATTCAGGCACCCTCTGCTCTACTGCCCAAGAACCTAGCTGGGGACATCCCCGTGGACACCTGGGAACCCCTCTAGAGCCAAGCCTCTTGCCAATCCTAAAAGGAGATATCTTCTTCCCTGCTCCCATATCTGCCCTTGCTCCATCTCAACCATACCACTACCCAAGCTCTCCCCAATCCTCCCCTTCTCCCTTCTCTCTTCCCATCTACCCATCTCCCCTTCCCCTCATCCCACCCCCACCCCCATGCTCCCAACTTTTGCTGGTGATCTTGTCTGCTTCCAGTTTCCAGGAGTATCTATATATGTTTTTCTTTGGGTTCACCTTATTATTTAGCTTCTCTAGGATCGCAAACTATAGGGTCAATATGTCCTTTGTTTATGGCTAGAATCCACTAATGAGTGAGTACATATCATATTCATATTTTTGGGTCTGGGTTAACTCAGTCAGGATAGAGTTTTCTATTTCCATCCATTTGGATGCAAAATTCAAGATGTCATTGGTTTTTACTGTTGAGTAGTACTCTAATGTGTAGGTCACAGTTTCTTTATCCATTCTTCCATTGAGGGGCATCCAGGTTGTTTCCAGGTTCTGGCTATTACAAATAATTCTGCTATGAACATAGTTAAACAAATGCTTTTGTAGTATGATTGG
>PVIU01026482.1:0-21916 GCA_004026605.1 Ondatra zibethicus | reverse complement strand
ATTTCTATGGATGTGATCAAGATATTCATCAGTGTGACTATGGGACAATGATAGTTCCGGCACCCTCTCCTCTGCTGCCCAAGGACCTAGCTGGGGACATCCCTGTGGACACCTGGGATCTCCTCTAGAGCCAAGTATCTTGCCAGTCCTAAAATGACTCCAATAATGTAGATATCTTATTCCCTTCTCCAATATCCACATTTCCTCCAACTCCACCCTCCCACTCCCCCAAGCTCTCCCCAGTCCTTCCCTTCTCCCTTTTCATTCCCCCTCTCCCCTTAGACCATCTCCCCTACCCCCACCTCTATTTCTGCCCCTGTATTCCCAACTTTTGCCTGGCATTCTTGTTTGCTTCCAATTCCCAAGAGGACCTATGTATGTTTATCTTTGAGTTCACCTTGCTATTTGGCTACACTGGGCTTGTGATATATAAGCTTAGTGTCCTTTGTTTTATGGCTAGGGTCCACTAATGAGTGAATACATACCAAAATCGTCCTTTTGGGTTTGGGTTACCTCACTCAGGAAAGCGTTTTCTATTTCCATCCATTTGCATGCAAAATTCAAGATATTGTTTTTTACTGCTGAGTAGTACACTAATGTGTATATATTCCACACTTTCTTGATCCATTCTTCCATTGAGTGGCACCTAGGTTGTTTCCAGGTTCTGGCTATTACAAATAATGCTGCTATGAACAAAGTTGCACAAATTCTTTTGTAGTATGATTGGGCATCTCTTGGGTATATTCCCAAGAGTGGTATTGCTGGATCCTGAGGTAGGTTGATTGCCAATTTCCTGATGTACCGCCACACTGATTTCCAAACTGGTTGCACAAGTTTGAATTCCCACTAACAATGGATGAGTGTTCCCCTTACTCCACATCCTCTCCAGCATAGGTTAGCATTGTTGTTTTTGATTTTAGCCATTCGGACAGGTGTAAGATCGTTCTCAAATTTGTTTTGATTTGCATTTCCCAGATAGCTAAGGAAGTTGAACATGACCTTAAGTATCTTTTGGCCATTCAAACTTCTGTTGAGAATTCTCAGTTCAGATCATTTCCCCATTTTTTATTGGGTAATTTAGCATTTTAATGTCTAGTTTCTTGAGTACTTTGTATATTTGGGAGATCAGACCTTTGTTCGATGTTGGGTTAATGAAGATCTCCCATTCAGTAGAATGCCTTTTTGTTGTAATGACAGAGTCCTTTGCTTTACAGAAGCTTCTCAGTTTCAGGAGGTCCCATTTATTCATTGTTGCTCTTATTGTCTGTGTCACTGGGGTTTTACATAGGAAGTGGTCTCCTGTGCCCATTCATTGCAGGCTACTTCCCACTTTCTCTTGTATCAGGTTAAGTGTGGTCGGATTTATATTGAGGTTTAATCCATTTGGATTTGAATTTTGTGCATGGAGATAAGTAAGGATCTATTTTCATTATCGTAAAGGTTGACATGCAGTTATGCCAGCACCATTTCTTAAAGATGCTTTCATTCTTCCATTGTATACTTTTAGCTTCTTTGTCAAATATGAGGTGTTCATAGGTTTGTGGATTAATATCCGGGTCTGCAATTCGATTCCATTGGTCAATGTCTCTGTTTTTATGCAAATACCAAGCTGTTTTCATTACTGTAGCTCTGTAATAGGGTTTGAAGTCAGGGATGGAAATGCTTCCTGAAGTTCCTTTATTGTATAGAATAGTTTTGGCTATCCTGGGCTTTTTGTTTTTCCATATAAACGTCGTTATTGTTATCACAAGGTCTGTGAAGAATTTTGTTGGGATTTTGATGGGGATTGCATTGAATCTATAAATAGCATTTGGAAGAATTGCCATTTTTACTATATTGATTCTACCAATCTAGGAGCATGGGAGATCCTTCCATTTTCTATTATCCTCTTCAATTTCTTTCTTCAAGGTCTTAAAGTTCTTGTCAAATAGATCTTTTATTTCCTTGGTTAGTGTTACCCCAAGATACTTTATGCTATTTGTGGCTATCATGAAAGGTGATGGTTCTCTGATTTCCCTCTCCACTTCTTTATTCTTTGTGTATAGGAGAGCTACTGATTATTTTGAGTTGATCTTGTACCCTTTACACCACTGAAGGCATTTATCAGCTGTAAAATTATTTGGTAGAGTTTTTGGGGTCATTTTTGTACACTATCATATCATCTGCAAATAATGAAAGTTTGACTTCTTCCTTTCCAATTCGAATCACCAAGATCTCCTTATTCTGTCTTATAGCTATTGCTAGTACTTCAAGCACGATATTAAAGAGATATGGGGAGATTGGACAGCCCTGTCTTGGTCCTGATTTTAGTGGAATCGCTTTGAGTTTCTCTCCATTTAATTTGATGGTAGCTGTCGGCTTGCTGTATATTGTTCTACTATATTTAGAAATGAACCATGTATCTCTAATCTCTCCAAGGCCTTTATCATAAAGGGGTGTTGAATTTTATCAAATGCTTTTTCAGCATCTAATGAAATGATCATATGGTTTTTTTCTTTCAGTTTATTTATATGATGGATTACATTGATAGATTTTCATATGTTGAACCAGCCCTGTATCTCTGGGATGAAGCCTACTTGATCATAATGGATGATTTTTTTGATGTATTCTTGGATTCAGTTTGCCAGTATTTTTTTGAGAATTTTTGCATCGATGTTCATGGGTGAGATTGGTCTGTAATGTTCTTTCTTGGTTTTGTCTTTGTGTGGTTTTGGTATCAGGGTAACTGTAGCTTCATAAAAAGAGTTTGGCAATGACCCTTCTGTTTCTATTATGCGAAACACCTTAAGGGGCATAGGTATTAGCTCTTCTTGGAAGTTTTGGTAGAATTCTGCATTAAAACTGTCTGGTTCTGGGCTTTTTTTGGTTGGGAGGTTTTTGATGACAGCTTTTATTTCCTCATGACTTATAGGTCTATTTAAATTGTTCACCTGGTTTTGATTTAATTTCAGTATATGGTATATATCTAAAAAACTGTTCATTACTTTTACATTTTCCAATTTTGTGGCAAACAGGCTTTTTTAGTAAGACCTAATGATTCTCTGAATTTCCTCAGTGTCTGCTGTTATGTCCCCCTTTTCATTCCTGATCTTGTTAATATGGGTGTTTGCTCTCTTTCTTTTGATTAGTTTGGATAGGGGTTTGTCGATCCTGTTGATTTTCTCAAGGAACCAGATCTTTGTTTCATTGATTCTTTGGATTGTTTTCTGTGTCTCTAATTTGTTGATTTCAGCCCTCAATTTGACTATTTCCAGTCTTCTACTCCTCATGGGTGTGTCTACTTTTTTTTTTCTAGAGCTTTTAGGTGTGCTCTTAAGTCTCTGATGTGTGCTTTCTCCATTTTCTTTATGTGGGGACTAAGGGCTATGAACTTTCCTCCTAGCACTGCTTTCATAGTGTCCCATAGGTTGGGGTATGTTGTGTCTTTATTTTCATTGAATTCAAGGAAGACTTTAATTTCTTTCTTTATTTCTTCCTTGACCCAGGAGTGGTTCAGTAGTTGACTGTTCAGTTTCCATGACTTTGTAGGCTTTCTGGGGGTGGAATTGTTTTTAAATTGTAACTTTACTCCATGATGATCTGATAAGACACAGGTGGTTACTCCAATCTTTTTGTACATGTGGATGTTTGCTTTGTTACTGAGTATGTGATCAATTTTCAAGAAGGTTCCATGAGATGCTAAGAAGAAGGTATATTCTTTCTTGTTTGGATGGAATGTGCTATAAATGTCTATTAAGTCCATTTGATTTATTACATCTGTTAGTTCTCTTATTTCTCTGTTAAGTTTCTGGCTGGTTTATCTGTCCATTGTTGAGAGAGGAGTGTTGAAATCTCCTACTATCAGTGTGTGGGGTTTGATGTGTGCTTTGAGTTCTAGTAATGTTTCCTTTACATATGTGGATGCTTTTATATTAGGGGCATATATATTCAGGATTGAGACTTCATCCTGATGGTTTATTCCATTTAAGAGATAATGTCTGTCTTTGTGGTTGAGGTGTGTTTCTTATAAACAACAGAATGTTGGATCCTGTTTTCTTATCCATTCTCTTAGCCTGTGTCCTTTTATAGGTGAATTGTGTCCATTGATATTAAGTGATATTAATGACCAAAAGTTATTAACTGCAGTTATTTTTTTTAGGGTTGTAGAGTTTGTGTGTTTTCCTTCTTTGAGTTGTGCCAGTGGAGGGCTGTTAGATGTCTGTGTTATTATGGGTGTTGTTTACTTCATTTAGTTGTGGTTTTCCTTCTAGTACTTTCTGTAAGGATGGGTTTGTGGCTATGTATTGCTTACATTTGTTTTTATCCTGAAATACCTTGTTTTCTCCATCGATGGTGAATGAAAGCTTTGCTTGGTATAGTAGTCTGGGCTTGCATCCATGGTCTCTTAGTGTCTGCAGCACATCTATCCAAGACCTTCTGGCTTTCATGGTTTCCATAGATAATTCAGGTGTAATTCTGATAGGTTTACCTTTATACGTTACTTGGCCTTTTTCCTTTGCAGCTCTTAGTTATCTTTCTTTATTCTGTATGTTTTTGTTTTGATTATTATATGGTGAGGGGATGCCCTTTTTGATCCAATCTATTTGGCGTTCTGTATGCTTCTTGTACCTTCATAGGCATATCCATCTTTAGGTTGGGAAAGTTTTCTTCTATAATTTTGTTGAATATATTTTCTCGGCCTTTGAGCTGTGCTTCTTTTCCTTCTTCTACCCCTATTATTCTTAGGTTTGGTCTTTTTATGGTATCCCAGATTTCCTTGGTGTTTTTTGTTAAGAATTTGTTGGATTTGTTGTTTTCTTTGAACAATGAGTTTATTTCTCTATCTTATCTTCAGCGTCTGAGATTCTTTCTTTTATCTCTTGTAGTCTGTTGGTTATACTTGTTTCTGCAGTTCCTGTTTGTTTACCCGGATTTTCCATCTCCAGCCTTCCCTTGGTTTGTGTTTTCTTTATTGCCTCCATTTCAGTTTTTAAGTCTTGAACTGTTTCCATTACCTGTTTGATTGCTTTTTCTTGGTTTTCTAGGGTATCTTTGAGGAATTTATTCATTTCTTCTAACTTTTTGTTAGTTTTCTCATTCCTTTCTTCAAAGGAGTTTTTCACCTCTTCTGTAAAGGTCTCTATCACTTTCATAAAGTTACGTTCAAAGTCTATTTCTCCTACTTCTTCTGGGTTAGGTTGCTCAGGTTTTCCTGTGAGTACTCATTGGTTTCTGGTATTATCATGTTGCTTTTCAGGTTGTTGGAGGAATTCTTGGATTGGTGCCTGCCCATCTCTTCCTTTGATTGCAGTCAGGGGACTCTCGGTGGGTGGGGACATCCCAGGATGGCTTTTATACACTCACCCCTCTGGACAGCTGATCTCAGTGCAGGAAGAGGAAGTCCAGTCTGGACTTCCAATGCATCTGGACCTCTGATCTCAGCACAGGAAGTGAGAGTCCTGGGGTTCCAAAGCCCCACAGAGGAAAGGGAAATCTTGCACGGGGGGTGCAGTGTCGTGTGGAACAAAGCGGCCCACAGGGACCTTACCGCCGGGCACGCACCAGCTTACCAGTCTGCACCTCTGATCTCAGCAAGGAAGAGACAATCCTGGTGTTCCAAGGCCCCACAGAGGAAAGGGCAAACTTGCGAAGGGGGTGTGCTGGGTTGTGTGGAACAAAGAGGCCCACGGGGACCTTACTGCCAGTTACGTACAACCTTACCAGTCTGCAACTCCAATGTCAGCACAGGAAGAGAGAGTCCTGGGGTTCAAGGCCCCACAGAGGAAAGGGAAATCTTGCAGTGGGTTACAGGGTCGTGTGGAACAAAGAGGCCCACGGGAACCTTACCGCCAGGCATGCACCACCTTACCAGTCTGTACTTCCGATCTCAGCACAGGAAGAGAGTGTCCTGGGGTTCCAAGGCCCCACAGAGCGACAATTCTTTTCTAGAAGTTTGGGTAACATCATCCAATACTGTGAAAGCCACAAAGAAGGGAGAGACTTCCATCTCAGCCCCAGCCTGATTTCTCTGCCATATAGGTGGTATGCAATGTCATGTAGGTATCTTTAGGAATAGTCTTTTTTAAAGTTTTCTTAATATCCTGGGCTGCTATTGATTTCATATTCCTCTGGCCTCAGTTTTTTTATTATAATTTTTAATTTTCTTTTTCTTATTGATCTCTACAATTTTCTCTGCTCCCCTCCCTGCCTCTCTCCTCGCTTTTCAAACCTCCCCTAAGGTCACCATGCTGCCAATTTACTCAGGATATCTTGCCTTTTTCTACTTTCTACTTCCCATGTAGAACAGATCTATTTATGTTTCTCTTAGGGTCCTCATTGCTGTCTAGGTTCTCTGGGATTGTGGTTTGTAGGCTGGTTTTCTTTGTTTTATGTTTAAAAACCACCTATGAGTGAGTACATGTGATAATTGTCTTTCTGTATCTGGGTTACCTCCCTCAAAATGATGTTTTCTAGCTCCATCCATTTTTCTGAAAAATTCAAGATGTCATTATTTTTTCTGCTGTGTAGTACTCCATTGTGTAAATGTACCAATTTTTTTTTTAGCCATTCTTCGATCGAGGGGCATTTAGGTTGTTTCTTGGCTATGACAAACAAAGCTGCTATGAGCATAGTTGAGCTAGGATTAGAGGTTTATGCTAGCATTTCTGACTAGCACAGTGCCTATTAAAGAACTTTCAACCCAATATCTAATCAAATACTAGGGGAGGGAGGTATAAGGGAGGGGAACAGAAAAATATATAACTCAATAAAAACAATTAAAAACACTATCTGTTGAACTCCCATAGTGTGAAATGTACTATACTAGATACATAACAACACCAAGGTAAGTCTTTTAGATAAGGCTTTAATATTCTCCCCCCCTCTCCTTTTCTATCCCTCCCTTCCTATCTTATTCTACAAAAAAATAATTCGTGATTAAGTAAACTAATGGCTTCTTATTTGTCTAACACTTTTGCCTTTTACAGAGGGCCCCTAGGGCCAAAAGAGAAATTAGCATGATCAAGGACTAGCAAGCACTGTGTAGTTCCAAAATTCACATACATTTCAATTCTCTGCCTAGTCAGCTAGTAATACCTGGCCCTGATATTCACATGCCATGATATTAATCCACAAAGAAGAACAAGAGGATGAGGAGTAGCAGGAGTAGAAGCCACATAGTAAGCATTAATAATCATAGACTGGGCATGATGCTAAGCAGTTTATATCAAGAATATCTCATTTAATGCAAATTATAAATCTACTAATATAGAACAAATAAGTACAGGAGCTTTTCATTTGAAAATAATAAAAATAAATATTCTGATGAATCAGTTTTTATTAAAAAATTAAAAGACATAAGTATGTGAAATAAATAGCTTAATTCATTGCTCAGGTACTTGCCCAGCAATTGCAAGGTCCAGGGTTTAGTATCTGACACTGAAATAAAAATCATCTCCATAACAAAATGATACAAAGTATTTAGATTACAGGTGTTTTGGGGTACTCTCTGGCCAACTACGCATAAGGAAGCAACCCCACCTTTGCACTAAGATATTTATGAAATCATCACTGGCTTCTAAAAGTGCATTTTTCCATATGAAACCTTTGTTTATATCGTCTAACTGATAATTTTTACAATTCTTTCAGGTTTTTCAAATCCGTCGGGCAGCTCTGGGATTGATATTTCTTCATGATTTAAAAAAAATCTTTCCATAGAACTTCGGTAAGTTCTCTGAATACTCACCACCATCAATTCCAATCAGTTATCAACTGATCTCCAGAGCTGGCAGCTAAGAGGATGAAAAGTCTAATACAATATAAGTATGGAAAGATTCCATGGTTCTTGTCAGATATTTGAGCTGGCACCCCAGGTCTGAAGAGATCCCAGGTGGTAATGCAGCTGCACCTGCTGCCATTGCCATTCACTTCCCCTTAGCCACAGGTGACTGCTGAGAGGCCTGAGATCTTTGTTAGCAGTCTCTACCCCAGCACACTCTCTTTCAGGACAGAAAGGCACACTGTGTTCTTTTGGGGGATGATCGTTCATCCAAGGGACAAGCTTATTCCTTTTCATCTGTACAGTTTCATCATGTATGTCCTTCCACAGTCTTGTTAGGGTTTTAACACCTACTGGAAGCTCACTGACACAGCATTTTGCTTTTACTTAATTTTTCCTCTAATAATTCTCAATCAAAAAACATCTTTCTGATTTTGGCTTACAGTTACCAGGACACACCTAGTTATCTGTTTTACCATTTTTTTGTCTCTTTGATTGTCTTGGTACTTCAGAAACCCAATCTACATGGCACTCTGTTATTCAGACCTTTCAAATGTTCCATAACTCATAAAAATCACATCGGACAGTGGGGTATGCCAAAGCCCCACACTAATACTTAGATTGTGCTAATAGAACTCTCTTCCCATTTTAGTGAACACGGTCCTGTCTTACCCAGTGAACTGGTCATCAAACACTACATCTCACAAGTCTAATTTTCTTAGTAATGCCTCTCTCTCCTCTATTGCCTTACACCTGATATACATGGGAATTTGTGCCATTTTAGCACATATATGTTTGTCAGCCTTTGTCTCAAAGAGTTATGTGTAGTTATAATTCCTTTTCTCTGCTTCCAGCGCATTCAGATTGATCTTATCTGCTCCCACTTCCTAGCTTTCATAAACTAGGCCATGAGAGACTTGTTTCCTGCTTAAAAGTCTGTCCTAATTTTTTTGAATGGCTCCACTGGAATACTTAATTTTATTAACTAAATTTATATTTTACATCCCAACCTAAGTTTCTCTTATTTCCTCTCCTCTCATTCCCTCCTCCTCTCCCCACCACTTCCTAATCCATTCTTCCTCTGTTTCTGCTCAGAAAGGAGCAGGCCTCCCATAGGTGTCAACAAAAAATGGTATATCAAGTTGAGGTAGGACTATGCTCCTCCTCTTGTATTAAGGTTGGTCAAAACAGTTCAGTGTGCAAAATAGTTTCCCAAAATCCATCGAAAGCATTATGGATAGGCCCTGCCTAAATCATTAGGAGTTCTACAAGTAGATCAAGCTACACAACTGTCACACATATTTAGGGGGCCTTGTTCAGTCTCATGTAGGCTCCCTAGCTCTCGGTCCAGAGTCCTTAAGCTCCAATGAACCTAGGTGAGTTGTTTCTCTGGGTTCACTAAAGTTTTCTTAATTTAAGCAGCTCAGAGGCAGAGAACTCCTAGAGTACCATGTTTTTCTACCCTGGGCCATTAAGAAATTCCTCATATGCATGCTGAATCATAGACTCTGTTCTTCTTCTGTATTAAACTTTTGATATTACAGGTATCCTCTATTACTTATTTGCATAGATGTTTCTTCCTTCTTACTGTCTAACATGTCTCAGGGGTTCCAGATTTTTGGGTCCCAGCATCACAATTTTATCACATAACTACTTTGTGCTCACTTATTTTCCTACTCCAGATACCCATAAGAAATTTGGCTAGTATCTCTATATCATCTTCTCTTTTGTTCAGTTTACTCACCAAATCAGAGCTAACATTCACGTGTACCCTTTGCATTGTAACTCATCTCTTAGGTGATCAAGCTTCTACTAGTCTGCCATCTTCATCAGAGCTGAATCTCTTATCATGCATAGCAGTACTCATGCTGTTTGGTAATGGCTAATAGACAAATTTGTCATATATGTGCTACTGTGAGGGGATACAATTTACTATCTAGTTCTTAAGTCATTTTTCAGCAGACCCCTGTGTTAGTTACTATTGCTTTAATGACACGCCATGACCAAAAGCTGAGGATTAATTTGTTTTTACACTTCCACATTGTAGTCCATCACTGACAGAAGTCAGGGCAGAAAGTCGGGGCAGGAACTAAAACAGGGCAGTCATCTGGAGCCAAAAGCTGATGCAGAGGTCATTAAGGAGAGTTACTTACTGCCATACTTCCCCTGGTTTGCTCAGCCTGCATTCTTATAGAACTCAGGACCACCATCCCAGGGATAGTACCAACCACTGTGGGATGGGCCCTCCTCCATTCATCACCAATTGAGAAAATGCCCAAAATTTTCCCTACAACCCAGAATTACAGAGGCAATTACTCAGTTGAGGTTCTCTCCTCTCAGATAACACTCGATTATGTCAAGTTAACATAAAACTAACCAAAACAACCCATTCATTAAGCAGATGTGCCATACCATACCATGCAGGAGAGAATATCCCACTTTACATCCCCTTCCATGAATACTCAATCTTTACATGGAGCATACATAGTTGTATGTTGTATTATCTGTGGTAAGATAGATTCATGAAATTGATGCCATAGAAATAAAGCATACTACCATATATCATGTGGGGAAGGAAATCCTAGTCTCACAGGTATTCCACTCTCCAATATTTCAACCTCAGTTTTATACATTGCGGCCCATCACACGGGCCATGGAATCACCCCTCCCTAAGTCATGTGTGACTTTTGCCATGTATCATTATTAGTTGCCAGTTTGCTGAATTAAGGTTCTTAGAATAGACATGATAAACCAACTATTCACCCCCGTATAGGTCACCAAATACAAAGCCAAATAAGAATTCTTCCAAGCCCAACTTGGTGAACCAATCAGTTTATTTTATATACAGACCATGGATGAAAAGTAACTAAAAGGAGTGTGTATAATTTCCAAACAGATACACAATCTCAGAGTTCAAGGTTTCATGAATAATGACCTCATACAAGAAACATCATAGATTCCTACTTTTAGTTACTTCTACTGCCTGTGCACTTTATCACATCCTGTGGTCTTACTTGCAACTAGAAAATGTAGGAAAATTAATGACAGGAATCTCATGTGAAGGTCCTGTGAGAATCCCTCCATCCTTTGACTATGAATGGTTAATAAGCATAAACATCAATATTATTTTACTGTTTTGCTGTTTTATTGTTTTTCTCTGTAGCTTTGGAGCCTGTCCTAGAACTAGATATTGTAGACCAGGCTGGCCTCAAACTTACAGAGGTCCACCTGCCTCTGCCTCCTGAGTGCTGGAATTAAATTCATGTGTCACCACCTCCCAGCCTGTTTTGCCTTTTTTTGTTGACATTATGATCAGGCCAGGGTAATTTCTACTATATTTAAAAGTGGTTATAGAAAGATCATGTTATGCCCTGTTCTAGATCCAAGGTCTAAGAAATGTTCTATAATACTTTGGCCTGTGAATAATTTATCAAATGACAATCAGAGTGTTCTAAGAAAGGTAAGCATATTTCAGAAGCATGGGGTGCTTTCTTGATGAAAGGGTATATATGAATATTCATATTTATTCATGAAAAGACAGTAGCAAATTTAATGTAATTCATTTTGTCCTGATACTTAATGCTTTGGTTTTCTTGTCTCATGTATCAATCATTTCTTTATTTTTAATAATACAGAGATGGATGCACAAACATAAGATTCTTGAAATTGATCTATAGCTGGATGTTTTAAATGTTCTTTAACAAAGATAACAGTGAGCTTAAGTACTGTAACCTCAATGCCTATTTCATTAGAGCAATGTTTCCTAAACTTTCATATGCTCAAAAATTACTAAAAAAATCTTAATCAAATGGAGATGTGAAGAAATTTAATTAAATTTAAGTGGTAAGGAAAATTAGAAAAATATACATAATAGTGAGATAATGTGCATACTTTAATGCATATATACATAGTATAACATTTAACATAATGTAAGTAAATCTGGCTCCTTAAACACTTAGCATTCTTCATGATGAAACACTTAAAAATAGTTTGTTTGATTTATTTAAATATATACCACATAACTGTTATCGCTATACATTCTACTTTGGAATGACAAATTAGAACTTCTTATTTCTATTTACCTGTAACTGTTACAGGGATCAACCTTTTTCTCCACTGCTCTTTCTGCTATACTGTCCTCCTGAGACTTAGATCTACTACCCAGTCTACTCTCAACATGCATGATATGCAGGTGTTTAGTTTCCTCATGTGGTGTGTACTACAACGTAAGTCTTGTCATGAGTAGTCTGGCTAATTTCATTTAACATAATAACCTCCAAGTTCATCCACAGTGCCATAAATGACAAGAATTCATTCTCATATGACTAAATATTATTGTAATTCATGTATTTTATTTTACATAGCTTATAAATACTTTAGTTGTTTCTATTTCTTGGCTACTTTAAGAATGGAATTATTGCATATCTCTGAGCAAAATTTTAACTTATCTCTACTTTAGTTTCCTTGTCAATTACCTTTAGTATGGGGATGAAAGTAGTACTTTCAGAGTTTCATTTTGAAGATCATCTATACTTCTATCACAAAAGGAATTCTATAGTTTATGATTCTGCCTTTTTCTAAGTATTTTGTGGATTTTAAAACATACATACTATTAATTAATTTATGACTATTATAGCACACTTTCTTCTCATCATAATGAACATATTTGTCATATTTCTCTAACAAAATTCTTCTCATAATAGATAATAATACTTAAGTGACACAAGTAGTAAGAAGCAGAGTCAAAATTAAACCAAGCCTGGGATGTGGATCAGTTGATAGAGTGTTTGCCTAGCATGTGTAAAACCAAGAGCTCCATCTCTTTTAAACCAACTCTGTGTAATTCTACCCTATGGCTTAGATGAAGGGGTATCAAACATTCAAGGTAACCCTGAGCTACATATTGAGTTCCAGGCAACTGTGAGATATATGAGGTCTTCTAAAATGAATAGAGAGAAAGAAAAAATGAGAGAGAGAGGGGGGGGTAACTTAAAAAACCTAACATGTTTTATTTTTGTTTTGGCAAAATGAGTTTAATAATGATTGTTTTCATGAGCATAATGAGAAGGCTATTTACTGAAAGATATGGAATTTATCAGTATATACATCACTGAAGAAAATGTTATCCTCTCCCTAAGAACTCACATACTATTCCTAGTCCTTTAGTAAATGATAGGGCCACAAGAGACTTTCTCAGTCCAGAAAGAATTAGTGACAACTTGAATCTTAAGCAGATCTTCCACAGCCGCTGTGTAATCATGACTGTAACAGCCATATCATGTTCAGGAGACTGTGTTTCACAACACTCCTCTCTCTCCTCTATCTCTTACATTCTTTCTTTCTCCTCTTTCACTGTGTTCCCTGAGCTTTTGTGAGTAGAGGAAGTATATATGCCCTCTACATGACTAAGTAAAGCACTCACTTATTTTTAGCACTTTGTCCATTATGATTCTCTGGGTTACCACCTCCCATTGCACAGCAATGTTTCTGTGATAAACGTTGAAGGCCTCACTTATCCATAAGTATAAATGTAAGTAAATGTAAGAAAAGAGCATGTTTCCTGCCAGGGCCTATAAACTCCCAAGCATATATGGGCTTTTGATTGCTATACACTACAAATTATGAACTATCTTTTGAATATGTAATCAGAACACAGTTAGTTATTTCCATAATACTCATTATCCATTTTACTGGTAGGCATCTTACTAGAAAGGCCATTATCTAGCAGACTTTTCTATAAAACAGGAAATTTCGGAAACACTTCCACCTATATTGGCAGTTTGTTAGTCACTTTCTTCTGTGTCCTACATAATGTCTAGCAGACTCTTTCATGAAGCAGGAACCCCAAAGTATCATTTCTCCTTTAGGCAAGTTCAGCAGTCATTTCTATGCAGATCCTTCATTTCCAGTTAAGCAGTCCAGGAAAGAGCAGTTTGTTGCCCAAATGGCTAGCCAATTCTATAAGGAATCTCTTTAATGCCTGTCATCCTTTTGAAGTAGAATGTTACTCACAGGAGCAGATATGTCTCATTGTCTTAAAAAGTCCTAAGTTCCTAAAACATTTTAAATGCCATATTATGAAGGTTTATGAAAGATTTGAAGAATACCTATCTAACTGAAATATATTTCTATATATCTAGAAAACCTTACTAACATGACTACAAGCTTCACTATTATAGATGATTATCTATTAACCTATATGTCTTAATTATACATTACATTTTTAAATGAGCTGTACAAACACAATATGTTAATCAAGAGCAGAAATATACATATAACAGAATTGATCTTAAATTTGTATCAATAAACCAAGATCCATACCAATGTAAATCTCTATAGCATATCCCCTTTTAAATGTAAAGAAACATTTATAAACAAAATTTGGGAATATGGGCATAGTTCTCCTAGAGTCTTCCTCCTTTTGTTGGGTGAAGTAATTTTTGGAGGTGTTTATGGCAACCTTTCAGGTGCTCTTGGTCTATCAAACCACGTTAGCCTGGAATGAATTCACAGGTTCTCATCCTCTTGGAAACAAAAGAAGAATCTCTTTTTCCAAGCAACATATCCTGAGACCAAATTCTGAAATTAAGATACCTTTAAAATATATATGCTGGTTTAGCTTATCGGCCCTTATAATGAAATGTCTCTATGTACTCAGCTCCTTCACAGTCAAAAAATTCAAAGAAAACACAATAACATACATAATCCAGACTCTCTGTATGTATTTCATTTCTATGTGGCTTATTTTTATTCTTGTTCTTCTCCATCCCAAGTCTACATACATTTATCCAACACTGTAACCCATTTAGAGGTCTTTTTCATCTTAATCTATTTTTATTGTGTATCTGTAATCTTTTCTGTCCAGGAGAGCTTCTTAAAATGCTAAGTGCTTCTTAAAAGCCTAAGCTGAGGCATTGCTAGGGTATATATTGCCTTGCCTGCTTGCACTGCCCAATCCAACATGGTGAAAGTCCGTTTCTGCCTCTGTGAGCTGTGCATATTGCCTCATTTTCAGACAGACACAGGGTCTATGTTGTCATTAAGCAAGTGTAACACTCTGCTTACAAACCCCATTTAAATGCCTCATAGCCGAACCTCCTCAGAGTTTGTGCTGGTAACATACCCAGAAATTTGGCATTTCAAAACTGTGGCTTTTTTTCTGCTACTGCTGAATCAGGAAAACCTTTCTTAATGGTGCCATAGCATGCCACCAGCACGCAAAGCATATTCAGAAAAAAAATTCAGCTAAACTTTATTTTTCCATGTCTAGAATTCCTTTCCAAGCTTTCTCAGGTTTTATGTGGATTTAGTCCACCACATTGGTGAACCAATTTGATGTAATGATGCTGCTTGTTTGTTTTTCAGCTGCCAAGACTCCAGAAATGATCACACAGAAACTATATCATTTAAAATACTGCTTGGCCCACTAGCTCTAGCTTCTCACTGGCTAACACTTATATCTTAATTTAACCCATTTCTAGTAATCTGTGTATCACCAATTGACTGTGACTTACTGGGTAAAGTTCCCAGTGTCTGTCTCTGGCAGGGCTACATGGCTTCTTTTTGACTCTGCCTTCTTACTCCCAGCCAGCATTCAGTTTAGTTTTCCCAATCTAACTAAATTCTACCCTGCCTATCTCTACTCTACCCTATCACATGGAAGGCAGAATCTTTATTCATTAACCAATAAAAGCAACATATATACAGAAGGACTTCTCATACAATGTATCTGTCTGAATTTTTATTTATATACATTTAAGTATAAGCAAAGGATTCAAGAATTACACAACCTTACAAAAGTTAAATCCCAAATCAACATAATTCCTAACCTCATGATATTTGCATCAAGCTATAACTATTATTACCAGCAATGTTTTTACATTGTATTCTCATCTGTGGAAAGAACATGATCCTTTTCCCAAAATAGAAATAATGATACTGTTTTGGAAAATTTTACTTACACTGTGGGTATATTATGTCAAATGAATGACAGGTTCTTATGATCTTCAGAAGACATTACAGGAAACTTGTTAAGCAATAGTACTCCAAGTATATTAAGCAGCATTATATCACTAAATTCATATTATAGTAATAGCAGTAAATTGTATAAATTCTGGAAAATTAATACAAACTCTTTAAAATGTTATACTAAGCCCTAATAAAATGTCTAGGAACACAGACTCTGCATGTAAGTGAACTTTGGCTAGACAATAATCTATTATTTAGAGAAATATGTCCATGATGGAATTACCAATATTTTCAAGCATCAACCTCAGAAAATAAGTGTTACTTCCTGTGTCATTAACTTAAGGTCCAGCGGTGGAATAGCTTAATTTACATAACCATTATTTAGGGGTGGAATAGCTTAATTTACATAACCATTATTTAGGGGTCAGGAAGAAAGGAAAGAAATCTACAGCTTGAATTGAGGGATGATATGTCCAAATAGTACACAACTCAATTATTCCTTGGATGATGAAAGCCAAAAATATAGCAATTTTCTATTATATCCATTCAGGTGGTTCTGAATCATTTCTCCCAGTGTTCTTTAAATGTTAGAATTGGTTACTTTATACATTCAGAGATAGGATTATAAAATAGAACATATACCACTTTCTACATAATGCTTCTTTCAGTGGTTTCCTGGAATGATTTATAATAAAAAATTTGCATTAGAGTATATATTTATATTTTTTACACTTAATGTTTGCATATATATTTAATATTTTATGCTTCCTTTTGTTCTTCTACTAATTGAACATTTATAACAATGCACAATTTCAGAAGCTTTTATTGTAAATAGCTGCTATTGCTCATATTTCTGAAAATATTTTCAAGTCTGTTATTGACAACTATCACAAAACTAACTTTTCATATTTATCATTATCCATGTGAAGTGATGGAAGTGCTATTATGTTACTTGAATACCTATATATTTATATTGTACATATTCACCAAAAGAAAAAAAATATTTACAGAGATGAACTTATCTAATCACAGTGACTTATCTATAGCCTTCTAAGAGGCCAGGAAGCAAAAGCAGGAAATGTAGCATGTAAAATATTAGTTCTACATTTAATAGGGGTTTAAATGTGTGTATGAAGGGCCTAAATCTGTCAATTATTGGGTGCAATATACAGTTCACTAATATATTCAAAATGTAAGGAATTTTTGAAATTGAATTTATTGTGTGTTAATAATGTGCTTAGACTGTAAATAATACATGTCCTGTGACCAAGATTGCCAACCAAGTTAAATAGTACATTAAATAATGAACAGTTAGAATTGTGAAGTGCTCACTTTTGCTAATTCACTTATTAAAATAATACCCAATGTCCTGGGAATTGCAGTAAATACTACAATTATGCTAAATAAATGGAAATACTACTGCCCACTCACTACCTGTCAATCCTTGATGGATTTGGTTAGCACAGATAAACTGCAAAACTGGCAAAGAGGACTACTGAGAGGAAAAGAGACACTTGGGTACTTGTAATTGGGTTTACCATACTCCCCTTGGCTCTCACTATGCCAAGAGCCAGTGAAAACCAATGAGGCTTTTCCACCCAGAATTGTTTACAAACCTCAAAATCAATATGAACATAAATCTAATTTGCTTACACCTCTTCTATTTGTCTATATTCCTCTGTTAATAAAAAGGATTAATAAACACATATATAAAACAAATCAAAACACAGTTTCTCAGGGCAATTTAGCCCTTATTTCTAAATGTATCAGAAATAAAACATTCTGTATTCACTAATAGCTGTATAATTATATTCATAGAGATAACTTTAGGAAAATATAGCCCTACAGATTCTCAGCTAGAAAACCATATTTTAGAATTTCTTTTTTATTATCCCTCCCTCACAAGCATTTCCTTATCAAAGAATCTTAAAGGAGAAAAGAGAAGGTAATGATGGTAAATATAGGACAAATTTTTCAGTTTGATAAGAAAAATAGCATTTTAAGGAATTGGATGATTACTCTATTTTTTTAAATGTTAAATTATATATTACTGAAGAGTATCATGGGGACTGTGTGACATTTAATTTAGTTTTATTTATTCTTAGCTCATAGAATATAAAAGTTGACTTTCCCCACAAGACATAGAGAGTAGATTCATTGATTTTTAAGGCACTGCATATAAAAGCAAGGGTGCCACTTCAGATCCCAATAGGGATGAATGAAACCTAAAAGAGAACACCAAGTAAATGGCATACATGATGCATTTGTGAAGATATATGATAATTCTAAACAGAATATAATCATAGGTAAAGGATGATTTTTAAAAATGGAGTTCTAGGCACTACTCAACCAAAAAATTAAGGGTTATTTTTCTTTCCTAAAATCATGGAGCTTTATAGATATGCCTCTCATCACAGATGCATAGGATTCTTTTAAAGGGCATTTGGTAAAGCAAAAGTACATTGGAAGAAAACTGTGCACCTGGTTTTCCTTATTATATGCATTTGTGCAATGCCGAACAGAAATGCACACAAAAAGATCAAGATTTCAAAAATGTAGCTTAGAAAAATGTAGTTGATAGGCATTTGTGAATCATTGCAGACACTGAAATGTGAGCACGTAGGCTGAAAAAGAAAAGGGATCTTTGTGTATATATGTTCATTGACATCTGCCAAAATTTGAAAAGATGACCACTTTGATGAGAACTGTGAAGTGGCGAAGTCATCACAATTATATTTCAGGTGTGAAACTCTTTGTGATAAGTATCAATCATGCAAGAAGGAAAATTTTACCAGAACTGTTCATTTGTGCATCTAACATATATCAAATGAGTATCTTTGACCCATCAGGCCATATGAGAACACAGGGTACAATTGATCTCTCACCTCCCAATAATCAACAAGAGAAGAATTACATGGTAATGGCACTTTTTCTGTTTTATTAGTTCTTTGAGAATTTCATACAATTTTGATTGTATTCATGTTACCTCTTGTAACTCTTCCCATATCTAATCTCCCTTCACTTCCCACCCAATTTCTTGTCTTTTTTTCCACAAAGGCAAATTTGTGCTGCTCAAATATCTTGGTTCTAGTGGAGTGTAGTTAACTAATTTAGAGGCTACTGTCTTAGAGAAAACTGACCCTACTTTTCCTAACAACTAACAATTGCCAATAGCATCTCCACTAGGGTTGGTACAACTTGGTGCTCAAATCCCCTCTCCAGCTAGAGAATTTGTCAGTCATTGGTTTGTACAGGTCTTCTGTATGCTGTCATAAACCATTTAAAATTATATCTGCAACCATCGTGCTGTGTCCTGAAGAGATGCTTTTCTTGTAGCCATCCATGATTTGGAGCTCTAAAATGATCCCTGAGCCTTTGTTGGATAGGGTGCAATATATATTTTCCCTTTGGACTGAATTTCTACATTTACTTATTCTCTGCACCTTGGTAAGTTGTGGCTCTTTGCATTTGTCAACATCTTCTGCAGCAGTGTTGCTGTTGAGGATTGATGTATGCCTTAATCTATGGATATAAGTATCTCATTAGAAATTCGTTTAATAGTCTTTCCATTTGGCAGCTTATAAAAGTAGTAGGTTCCCTCTTAAGTCCTATGATATGTGTAGTTATGAGGTTTTGGGCCCCCAATAATGGTGCCAGTAATGGGTTTTATCTCATGAAGTAAGGCTTAAATACAATTTAAAAAAGAGGTTTATTACCACAGTAAAGCTTTTGGGGCTACTATTGCATAGTGTATGTCTTATCAGTTCTGTCATTACTGTTGTTCACAGGCTCCACAGCTAATGAAGGCTCAAAATGAGTACCAGCTTAATATCTGTGTCCTATGACTAAAGAATGTGTTGTCTTCAGAAACATGTTCTTACTGTCAAATTATAGAAAGTAACCAGGAGCACTGGTGATAACCTGTAATGCTTGGGTCAAAGTGGAAACTTGTCCATCTGCCAACAACTCCAAAAGAGGTAACCCATTACTGGAACTGAGCCAGCAACTAGTGTCTAGTATAAACAACTTGACCCTCTTATAGTATAATTCCATTTTACCTCTTTTCATGTATGTATTTTTATTATTTCAGGAAGTATCTACATTCTCATTTCCTGTTAATCCTTAGAAATAATGGATTCATAAAGAACATCAGAAACATCTTCCATATATTTGTAGTTTATGCATATTATTAGTCTAATAATTTTAAAGGACTACATATTCTACTTGATTTTAGAACTAATACTACTAGTATCAGAAATTTTAGTTGAGAATACACATAAATTACCATTCTCATTTTGTAAAGTAATAGGACTCTGGAGTCATGGTCTTCTTTCCTTTTCTCTCTTCTTCTTTGTTCTTTTGAAAAATATTCTGTCATGTGGCATTTTAAAATAAAATTCAACAGATTTGGATTTGGGTATAAATTAAGGAATATAAATATACAAATGTAAAGGAGAATAAAAATAAATCATGGATAATGTAAAAGAACTGGATGCCAAAAATCCAGTAGGATTTTTTTTTAATATCCAATCATTAGCAACATCCTGTCAGTTACAAACAGAAGGGTCTACCTATAGAAGAGCTGAATCAGACATCAGGAAGAAGATTGAAACCATCAAGCGCATATTAAATAATGCGTGGTGGCAACCCCAGGGGACTGGCATCTGGAAGCAGCCAGAATGACTTTTTAAATCACTTTTATTGGAACTCCTCAGCTGCAGGTAATGGCTTAAGGGCTGCAGAATATGCATATTCGAAAGAAATGCAATCTTCCTGTCTCACAGCTTTCTTTCTCCTGACTCTCTGCAAAAAATTCTCAAAAATGTTTCTGCCACATGCATGCCTAGCACATTTTCTCATTTTTCACACGTTTCTTTATTCCTTCCAAGTATCACTAGATAGTGAAAGTGAAAACTTCTACTTGTGTTTTTTTATGCTGTTTTTAAATTTAACAAAAAAATTTGCAATTAAAAAATAACACTCCAACAATGTAGAGTGCATTGAAATTTCCTTTTGTTTAATTTAATTTGAACTAATTACCTTATCCATAAATATCTTTAAGCCTATCATAATCAATGATGTTATTGTTTACCAACTATCTCTATCTTGCTCTCATAATTATCTTCAGACATGAAAATTTAGCCTTTATTCAGCCTAGTACACAATATAATCACAGTTATATAGTATTTTTACATACCATAGGAGTTCTTTTTATGGAAACTATCATTAATTCACTGAGTAAAATTGAACTTATGAAATTTCTGTTGATTCTGCATAATACTTTAATTAATACACCCAAAGCTATATTTAAAACAACCATGTCAAAATACTCATAAATATTTAGCAATTACTCCCATCCACTAGTTTTAATTTATCATATATTTTAAGTTAAGATTTAAAATATAGGACAACTGCAATGAAGAAGTGAATGGGTAAGTAAACAAGTGAAGGTCAATAATAGTAAAAACTAAAAGAAATGACTTAAAACCGTAAGTGTCTAGTATGTAAGATGTATATATCTATGCATGTATGTAAGTGGGTATTATATGCATAGTAGGAAGTATATGTGTGTGAAACTATGATTGCTACAATTCTATCACTAACATTTTTATTTTACAGAGAAAAATGCGTCAAGTTTCCTTTTTACCTTCTCTGTTTTTTTATGATTTTGTTAATACAGTATATTTATATTAGCAATAATATCAATATAGGGATATTTCACAAGAGCTATGAAAGAATTTATGTTTTACTTTTGAAACTGGGTTAATATTATAATATTTTACTCTTAGTTAATAATAAAGCATAAGGAGCTGCCCAAACCAGCAAAGTATGTACTTCTATGTGCCTTCATAATGGATAAAAGTAACCCACTGAATATCTATATCTTTCCCCTATAAATGGACATTTTATGTTCTCAACAGTTTCTCTGTTTGATTTTGTTTACAGATAATATGCTGACAGATATCCATGTACACAAATGTATTTTCTGTTTTAACTTTGTCTGTGAATAGAGCCTTAACAGATGAAACCACTAGGTTATCCCACAGAAAATGTTGATAATACCTTCCCACTGATTTCAAAGTATTCACAACAAAATACATTCCTACTTTTCCAAGAGTATATAAAAGTACTACAGTATTGTGCAATGCAGGATTACATAATATTTCATTTTTAACTATCAGATATTATATC
>PVIU01026481.1:0-21917 GCA_004026605.1 Ondatra zibethicus | reverse complement strand
ACACGTGCAGTGAACCCCCCACTCTGTGACCATGCAGACATGTGCAGTGAGGCCCCCATTCTGTGACCATGCAGACACATGCAGTGAAGCCCTCCTCTGTGACCATGCAGACATGTGCAGTGAAGCCCTCCTCTGTGACCATGCAAACACGTGCAGTGAACCCCCCACTCTGTGACCATGCAGACATGTGCAGTGAGGCCCCCATTCTGTGACCATGCAGACACATGCAGTGAACCCCCACTCTGTGACCATGCAGACATGTGCAGTGAAGCCCTCCTCTGTGACCATGCAGACACATGCAGTGAAGCCCTCCTCTGTGACCATGCAAACACGTGCAGTGAACCCCCCACTCTGTGACCATGCAGACACGTGCAGTGAACGTGGTGTGTGCTCCCAAAGAACACACATGACAGCAATGTGCGAGAAGACTCACCCCAGCCAAGGACTCCCAGACCGTCAATCATGGTAGTGTGTGAATCTGTGCCCACGAGGCTGTCTGGGTAATAGCATCCATCCTGATCAAACACTACTCTTGCCAAGTACTCCAAATTCACCTGGTGAATGATTCCTGAGCCAGGAGGAATAATCCGCATATTGCAAAAGGCCTGGGAACCCCACTAGGATTGACCAACAAAAAGAACACAGGGGAGACAGTTTTACTTGGTCATCTGCACACCTGCTTAAGCCCCACAACATGGAAAACCAATCGGTGCAACCAAACCCGGGCCCATACCTTTAAAAATTCAAACCGTTCTCTGTTTCTTTCAAATTCCAGGTCTTGATTCTTCTGTAAACTGTCTGTCCTGTCAGAGGGAGAAACTCAGTGTATAAATTGCAAGGCTTCCCATGTCACCCACCCCATCTGTTGGTGATGAATCAAGCCAACAGCAACAGCACCTGCCAGCTTTCAGGCTGGCAGACGCCTCACTGTTACAGCTGGGAAACTGAGGAAAGCTGCAGAAAACACATAACAAATCACCTGGTGCAAATGATTCCTTCAAGGCCCTTAAGTACAGTGGAAAAACATGAGCTGAATTCCACTGAAAATTGATCCCCCAAGTCTGATTCTCGGGACAAACTCAATACACGTCTAACAAGAGCGGCAGAGACATTTAGGGAACCCTTGCTCTGCACCTGCTTCTCATCGATGGCCCCATCAGTCTCTCTGCTGAGATACACGGGGTGACATGCTCATGTGTTTATGTTGGAGACAGAGAACAGCAAGGCCAAGGGCTCATTGTTTTCAGAATCTCAGCCTCCTATCTTTCAGATGGGGTCTATGAAGATGGCTACTCTCCATGAATAACTGTAAACCCAGAGCACATGCAGAAGTTTCCTCAAGGTAATCCAGGTAGGACAAGTCACAGTCACAACTTTGCAAGTGCAGCAGAGAGAAGGCACACATAATCTGTACATGACGGATCAAGGAGGCTCTAAATATACAGCTAAGACCCAAGTCAAGCTCCTCTCATTACATAATCACTAACTATTGACATTCGTAGGACACAGCCACTATTCTAACTGCTTGATTAATTTTCTTATCAAGTCTCCATAATGATATCTTGAGTTGTGCACTACTAAACATACATTTTCATATCAGCAAAATGAGATGTGCAGAAGTTAAGAAAGCCGCTGAGTGCTACAAAGCTAGTAAATGGGGGAAAAGGGAACTGAAATCTAGGCATCTAGATCAGAGGCCACTCTTGCTCCATTATCGCCTCATACAGCAACCATTGCCACAGTAACAGCAGCAGGTGCCCAGTGCCTAGACTTCTCATCTCTATGTCCATCACCTCACCATGCTACCATCATCTCACCATGTTACCATCATCTCACCATGCTACCATCATCTCACCATGCTACCATTATCATCTCACCATGTTACCATCATCATCTCACCATGCTACCATCATCTCACCATGTTACCATCATCATCTCACCATGCTACCATCATCTCACCATGTTACCATCATCTCACCATGCTACCATCATCTCACCATGTTACCATCATCTCACCATGCTACCATCATCTCACCATGTTACCATCATCTCACCGTTACCATCATCATCTCACCATGTTACCATCATCATCTCACCATGTTATCATCATCTCACCATGCTACCATCATCTCACCATGTTACCATCATCTCACCATGTTACCATCATCTCACCATGCTACCATCATCTCACCATGCTACCATCATCTCACCATGTTACCATCATCTCACCGTTACCATCATCATCTCACCATGTTACCATCATCATCTCACCATGCTACCATCATCTCACCATGTTACCATCATCATCTCACCATGCTACCATCATCTCACCGTTACCATCATCATCTCACCATGTTACCATCATCTCACCATGTTACCATCATCATCTCACCATGTTACCATCATCATCTCACCATGTTACCATCATCATCTCACCATGCTACCATCATCTCACCGTTACCATCATCATCTCACCATGTTACCATCATCTCACCATGTTACCATCATCATCTCACCATGTTACCATCATCATCTCATCATGCTACCATCACAACTCCCTCCCTCCACCTACAGCAGCAGCAGCAGCAGCAGCAGCGTTAGCGGTGGCATAGGGAAATTGGTAGCTTGTCCTGGTCGGATGACTGACCAGTTAGGGCTGTCATCTGAATAAGTCTGATTGTCCCTGGAGTCCCCATTTCATGCTAAGCCCTTCCTTCCCCTTACGGATCAGCTACTTGTAAGGCTAAGGCTGCATTTTCATGGCTGGGGTAGGGCTCAGGGCCTGGCGGGAAAGAGAAGGAATCAAGCAATAATGATGTGTTATTATTAACTCTGGACATTCGACACTAGCTGTCACAGGAGTGTGCAGAAAGGGCCATCGACCAGCAAAGCTTCTCGAAGGAAATGACATCAATCCAGGTAGAAGGATGTAGGGAGCCAGCCAGGGAAAATCAGACAGACAGACACTCCTTGGGAAGAAGATGTGAACCGAAGTTCCATGAAAAAGTCACCCCCGTGTTGAAGGATATGCACGGTGATAGACTGCTTAGAACTTTTGATTGGGCAGAGCTGGAATGTCGCAGACCTAGAGCTAAGATTATCTTAGGCCACTGTTAGGTCCTCTAACAGCTATGCATCACCCCCCTGTTTTTGACCTGACATTCTTCTGACTATCAAGTAAAGCCTTTGGATGTATTATTAACAGACCACTAGCTTCCACCATCCAAAAAGCTAAGCACATCAGAGTTCTCTGCTTTTTGTTAGCTGCCTGCCAGTGTATATGGCAAATGCACTAGCCCATGAAGGTGTTCATGTTCCATGGCATAGCATGTCGTTCAGGGGCAACCTGAATCTGCACTCCGTGGCCATGGGAACGCATACTGACTCAGAATAAACTATCATATTTCTTTTGAAGTGAGAGCTGTGTTTGTATAGAAAAAAAAGTCAGCATGTATTACCTCGAAAACACATGTAGCGAATACATTGACCCTGCCCCTACTGTGATGTGAATATTCTCCAAAATAATTATTAGTTATTTTAATGGGATCAATTTCTGAGATACGTTAGAGCAGGAGACTATAAACTATGGCTCCAGAGCTGAATTCAGCTCAATATTTGTTTATGCTTCATTCCCAAAGGATTATTTTGTTTTAAAGATTGGGGATGGGTTATATAACAGAGATAGCACATAGCTAGAAAAGCCTGAAATATTTACTTCTGAACTTTGTAAAAAAAAATATATATATATCGATTAATAATTGATATATATTAATAATATATATATTGATTCTACTGAGAAAGTGAATGATAGAGAAAAACAAAGAAAGACATGGAGAAATGGGCCCAGCTGCAGCAGACACCTATATCAGCAGGTCCTCAGATGCATGCAGCTGTTCCTCACCCCATTCCTCCCGAGGACTCCAGCCCTCTGGCTCCTGCCTGTCCCTCCAGGCCCTGGTGCATCTGCATCAGGGGAAAACCTGAGCGTCCTGCCTTCTTTCCTACATCTTTTCCCTCCATCCAGTCCTCATCCAACCATCTCCCCTCTTTCTATGCAGCCCTACAGCTACAATAGTATTTATCATAAACATAACCCCAGCTAGTTTCTCAGTTCCTTAATCTCGCCTTTCATAGCATCACTAGCATTGAGTTTTCTACAAACACAGATCAGCTTGCCATATTCTAATAAACTATAAACCCCTTATTACAAAATCCCAAGTTCTTCAGCCTGATCCCAACCTTCATATTCTCCAGTTCAGCTCACAGGGTGGCCACATGGCAGCTCTCAGATGATGCTGACTCTGTCCCCTCTTTGGATGGACTCTTTGGCTCATCCCCCCTTGATCTGTGTGCTTCAGGACCTGATCAAGTGGCCTCGGGGGAGCCTTCTGGTTCCCAAGTCAGGATTGTTTGCATCTTCTCGAGGTGACCACACTGAGCAATTGCATTAAAGTTATATAGTCATTAAGCTGTCTCTTTGAAATTTACCAGTTTTATTGAACAAATATGTGTACAACTCAGGTCTATTAAATTTATTTTGAAAAGAAAACAAAACCAAAACACCAGAGAAGGGATCTCCAAGCATCGTTTCTACCAGTGCAGGTAAGACTCTGACTCATGCGGCTGGTGCCGTCTATTCTGTGACACACACGCACTTCTGGACTTCACCCTCCAGCATCAGGAGGCTGTTGGAGCTAACGCAGGGAATGAAAGAGGATGAATGCCCCAGAATATGGTGGGCAAAATGATAAGAAGCCAGAAATACGCAGGCTGTTCCAAGCTATAGTGATTTCAAATAAAAACCTAACTCTATGAAAACAAAACCATATTGTCCTAAGAGTGAAAGAGCCTTGGAGTATGGTTTCTAGAATAAATGAACAGACCTAGAATTCAAATTTTTTAAATTTACTTCATTATCACTCAAAACTCTCCTAAATTAGCACAACCTAATGAGTCTTTTGTTTCTTTGGGACAAGTTCTCCTGTAGATAGGCTGGCCTCAAGCTCTTGGCCCTCCTGTCTCAGCCTTCAAGATAGTAGGATTACAAAGGTGTCAACATGTAGCAGGCTTTCTTTGGGACGCCAACTCCCAAATCACGACAGAAACACTGAGCCTTACTTAGGCTTGTTTCTAGTTAGCTTTTTTTAAAAAAAAAAACAACAAAAAAACAAAAAACAAAACCAAAACTAAAATTAACCCATTTTTAAAAAATCTATGTGCTACTTCAAGGCTCGATTACCTCATCTATGTTACTGTCTAGCCTGCTTTCTTGCTTCCTACATGTCTGTCTGTCTGTCCCTTGGCTGGGTGACCCCTGGCTGGTTAGACTCCATTTTCTCTCTGCACACCAGCCCTGCTTATCCCTTCTCTTCCTAGCTATTGGCTGTTCATCTTTTTATTAGACCAATCAGGTGCCTTAGGCAGGCAGGTGACACAGCAACACATCTTTACATAAACAAATATTTATTCCATAGCATTAACATGGCTAGCTCCAACCTAGAGACCTTCTAATGAGGTCCTGAATGTGAATGCCCTCATGAACAGAAGGAATATTTCCCCTTGATTATGTGATATAAATTCACATCTATAGTGCCTCAGAGTTTCACAGAATAGAGCCTAGAAATTCCCAAGTAACATTTCCAGGGAAGAATAGCTTCTGCGAAACCTAGATGTAAACTGCTGAGAAATTCTTGGGGAAAAGCCAAGGGCACTTCTGAGATAAATACAGGACATATGACGTGTTGCTAGTTAGGCCCTCAGCTGCTAAAGATGACAGAAGGAAAACTGTATTCAAAGTAGACACAGAACCCCCAACTACTGAAAATGTACAACCCTGACATCTTTACCTGTCTTCCCCAGCTCACTTCAAGAACGGAGCTGGGAATAAGCCCGTAGCACTTACTTCTATAACACTCAGCACATATCACAGTTAATGTCTTTAAAGGGCAAGGAAAAGATTAGGTCAACCTCCAAAACAGGAACTCAATAAATAAATAAATAAAAATGCAAAACCTCATTAAAACCAACCAACAACCCACCGCCCTACCTACCACGACTGGGGCTGGTGATCTGACTCTGTGTAAAGGCGCCTGCTACTAGGCTGACAGCCTAAGTTCCATTCCTGAAGTCCACACGGTGGAAGGAGGTGACATGTCCTCTGACCTGCACATTTGCACCACCCCCGCCCCCAAACAAATGCATGCAAAATAAGTCAACTTAAAAGCAGTATCACAATGAGAGTGTTTCTAGTAGAAACGTTCTCTCTAATATGTGTGTGCATAGATTTAAAATGGTATGTGACATTTACCCTTGCATTTTGTTTTCCTAATACCATTTCCATTAAGATCATGTAGATGAAAAGGCCTATTAGAAAACAAACAAACAAAAAGCCAGAGTTGTTCGAAGTCAACACTTAGAGGGAAGAAAAAAGTATCAAGCAATAGCGCAGAGACCTTGACTGCATGAGTACTTGGGATTTGAGGCCAGCAGGTCAGACATGAAATCAAGGCATTCTACCTCCAGTCCACTTCACCTTCCAGAGGGTACAATGAAGCCAAGCTCATTAGCAGCTGCGAGCCGGACGGTGAAGTTGCTATGTCTTTGTGAGGTGACTTTATTATTACTTACGAGGCTGGACTTCAGAAAACCCTCACTCAACTTCTTCTTTCCAAATGGACCCATCAAGTTGTGATCACGTAATTTAAAAGAGGCACCGGAGAGAGACAACTAAAAATGGTTCTGGGCCCAAGGGAAAGGAGGGTGGGTAAGTCATTCTCTGTGCCCAACATCTGTCAGTTCAGGGACTGGTTGTATCTCTCTTCACATTGAATTTATCTGGTTCAAATATCTCAATATGAATTAGAGGACGATTTATTTCTTAATTTCCATTGAGGGTATATGGAACCTATTTTCATCTCCAATGGGGGTTGATTCTGTTTCCTTTTGAATCTTTTCTTTCAGAACTCTGCCTGCTTCTGCCTCCCAAGAGATTATGTATTAAGATATAACCTATACCATATTTATTGCAAATAACTTATTTCTTATTAACTTGGAAGTCACTATATCTAGATTCCCTTCTTATCTTCTTTCTTTGATTCTAAATTTAGAATTAATTTTGTCAAGACATTTAACACACCCAAAATTATTATTTCATTATAATTAAAATTGCTGTAGATATCCAATTAATTTAAATTATAACTAAAATACAAACTGTTCCCCCTACTAAGTATGTAACAGAATGTGGAAAATTCCTTCTCCACTTACAGATATCCATTATGTAGTCATACTTCTGTCAGATGCCAGCTTCCTTACACTGATTGCTTTTGTACGCCCAAACCAATTGTTCAATAACCTTACCTACAATAGCTGTGCTGTATTTTCTACCCTGATTTTTTGACTCAACCATATCACCTGATCATGAGCACTGTGAACAGAAGTAACTCTGTTCTTCAAGTACTGGGTAAGTTTTAAGAGACATTTGTGTTTCTGGCCCCCAACCCGAGATCACCAGCTAACTGCCTTCATCTTTAGCCTGTGTGTCAAAGAAGCACAAGGGAATGGAGCTGCCACAGCTGTCGTACATTTCAGTAGTCCCAGCCAGCCCAGCCACTGCCACATGAGACAGTGCCACATGCCCCACTGCCCTCATCAGGGTCAGCTCATCATCCCACCAACCTGCAGACATGTCAGAAAGAAATTCTCATGCTGATTGTCACTCAGATCCTTGGGTTATTTTCATACAATAGTTGAAAGCCCCCTCTCCCTATGCAGGACAGCGTATCTCTGTGTAGCCTTGGCTATCCTGGAACTCATTCTGTAGACCAGGCTGGCTTTGAGCTCACAGAGACCCACCTGCCTCTGCCTCTTGAGTGCTGGGATTAAATGTGTGCACCACCACCGCCCAGAAACAATAGCTGATTTTTGTGTTTATCTTTGCATAAGAACTTTCATAGTTTGATGGTATAAAACTCTGCCTTTTGGAGAAAAGAACAAACAATCACATTTCCTCTTACCCCTTTCCTGCCTGTCCATACCAGTTTGATTCAAAGGACAGAGGTGACTAGTTTCTTTTTTTCTCATGCTTAAGTTTTTCAAATGTTCTTTGAGTATATGATGCGCCAAGTTCATTTCTTGGATTCTACTGTGGTACAGGATGGCGTTCTGCAGCTTCTAGTGCCTCATAAAGTGACTAGAAACACACAGTGATGTTTACTGTCTGGATGCCATCTAGCTCAAAGACTCGCTCTCGACGATTCCAATTTAAGCAAAGGCTTTTGAGAACGAGAATGAAGACAGACATAAATAGCTCGGGAAAACTGACCATCACTACCTGACTTGTAAACACAAACCTCAGCTATCTGTGGAAACAAGCTAGAATTATAAATGCCACACAAAGTTTGCTTAAGAAGTTTTCACCTTTTAAATATTTATTAAGAAGTCATCACTAAGCTGCGAGTTTTCACTGACAAGCTCTCACGGTGCAGACGTGTGTCCTGAGTCATTCTTCAAGCTAGAGTCAAGCTACTAGATGCAGACCATGCATTCAAAAGAAAAAACAAAACAAAACAGACAAGCGACGATAGGGTTTACTTAATCCATTTCTCCCAATATCATTGGGAAAAACTTTCTGGCAACACCTTTAAGGATATTCTTACATACGTATGTATATTAAAAATTGTTTTACATTCACTTATTAGTCTATACGTAGGTAAGTGTGGGCATGTGTGTGTCATGGCACTCATGTGTATGTCCGGGACTCAGTGTGGGAGTTGGTTCTCTCCTTCTGTCATGTAGATCCCAAGGATGGAACCCCGGTCCTCAGGCTTGGCAGCAAGTACCCTGGCCTGCTGAGCCATCGTCAGCCCAACACGTACACATATTTTTATAAAGTGTATTCCGAGATTTTGCACGAGGAAGAAAACTGAGGAAAGCCTCCCAGCCTCCTCACCTTCTGTTGAAATCCACCTGGATGGAATGATCAATTACAAGGTCAGCGGGACAGACAGGGTTTATCTTCTCTGGATTTCCTCCCAGTTTCTTCACAGCATCACGCATAGCTGCAAAATCAACCACAGCTGGCACACCCCTAAGGGAAGAAAGAAGCAAGCAGAAAGCAGCTGTAAGTGTGTGGATTTGGCAGGTTTTGCCAATGCTAATACTGACAAGCGACCATCTCATCAGAGGTGCTAGCAATAGGTGACTTAGAAAAGTATAAGTTTCTAAGCATATATCTTTGAGTATAAATCACACAGGAGGTAAGCGGTATGACTGAGTAGAATCCCCTTGTAGAACTCCACTGGTAAATTAACTTGAACACAAGAAACCATGGGGAAGCCACATGTTTACACCCAGGAGCCCTGATTGTTTCCCAGATCACCCCTCCAACTTTGGACCAAACTTGAAGGAGTAGATATACCTTGGAAAAAGACTAATCAAAGAAGTGAAAAGTCTTTATAATGAAAATGTCAAAACACCAAAGAAAGAACCTGAAGACACTAGAAGATGGACAGACCTCCATACCCGTGGGTTAGAAGAATCAGTGTTCTAAAAGTGGCTACATTACCAAATCATCTGCATGTTCAATGCAATCCTCATCAAAATTCCAATGCTATTCTTCACAGAAACAGAAAAATATAATGTGAAAATCCACATGGTTGCACAAAAAGACCCCAGGCTGCCAAAACAACCCCCAGTGTCTTAGCTTCTTTTCTCATTGCTGTGGTAAGTTACTGACAAATGCCATTTCCTAGAGGAGAAAGGGCGTACTGTAACCCACGGTCCTCGGTGTAGCCCTTCACGGTGGGGCAGTCAGAGCAGGAGCTTGAAGCAGCGAAGAACACTCGCTTGCTGGTGCTCAGCTCTCACAGCTGTCCACTCACACAGTGCGAGCCCTTGCCGAGGGAACGGTCCTGCCCACGGTGAAGACAGGTCTTCCCTGTCATCGTCATAATTAATGTGATCAAGACAATCCACCACAGACGTTCTCAGAGACTCTCCTCCCAGGTGATTCTAGGTTCTGTCAAGCTGACAACAGCAACCATCACACTGAGCAAAAGAATTAATACTGGAGGTTTCATCATGCTGGATCTCAAGTTATACTGCAGGGCAATGGTAACAACCCTGCCCCCCAAACAGACATGTAGATCAATAAAATAGAATGGGGACCCAGACATAAATTCACGAAGTGCTGCCCCCTGGTTTTTAGGAAAATGCCACTTTACATTGGAGAAAAGATAAACAATGCTGGAGAAACTGGCTATCTAAAGGAAAAAGAAACCAGATCTTGACATCTCACTGTGCACAAACACCAACTCCAGATGGGTCAAAGACCTAACGTAAGACCTGAAACTCTGATGTTGTTAGAAGTGGGGAAACTACTGTAAGATTTAAATGTGGGCAAGACATTTCCCAGTAGGATTCCAGTCTACCCAGGAAGGAAATAAACAGTTGACAAGTGAGACCTCCTTAACTTCTGCATGCTAAAGGAAATAGTTTATTAAGTGAAGAGGCAGCTCACACGGCAGGAGAAAAATCTTTGCTAGCGATACAGCTGACAAAGAACTAACATCTAGAATGTACAAAGGCCTCAAAACTAAACCATCAAACAATCCAATCAATAAACAGAATAATAAAACAAAAAGAGTTTTTAAAAGATGAAATACAAAGGGCCAATAGCCACATAAAAATGTGTAATTCCTCATGAGTGCCAAAGAAGAGCAAATCAAAATCACACTGGGATTCCATTTCACTCCAGTCAGAAAGGAAGTCATGAAAAAAATATTAGCATATATTGAGGACATGGATGAAAGGGACACAGCAGGTGGGAAGGTAAATTAGCTCATCCACAATGGCAGTCAGCACAGGGATTTCTTTAAAAATTCCATGAGTTTTAGATGTCCCATATACCATGTCCCAGCCATACCCTCCTGGTAACTAATTATCCAAAGGCTTCAAGCCAACACATCAAAGAGGCACTGCACCAGCAGCTGAGTTTTGCAACCAACTAGGTGTCTAAGAAAGAGCAGTGGATATGAACAGCATTACACTATACACAGTATGAACGTTTTTGGACTGAAAGAACAAAATGAAATTGCGTGCAGGAAAATGAATTCTACTGGAAATAATCGATGGAGCGAACTATAAGACAAATATATGCTCTCTCTCATTTGTGGTTCCTAAATGTTTTGTAGATATATAAAGTTGTCTACGTCCATATCACATGAGAGTAGATGTGAGGCTGTTTAGGAGAGCAAAGGGGACTACAGGATGGGGAGGGATAAGAAAAGGAGCAGTCGGAGGTTGGGGACAACACCTACTACCTGAAAATTCCCTTATGTAACAATGTACCATCTACAGGGATTACACACAATTTAAAAAGAAAAAAGTAGTAGTTAGAATTCAGAAGAATGGGCTTTCAATCAGATTTATAAGAACTGAATCAATTCTTCTATTATCTTTAAAATAAAAAGTCTGGGAGCTGGAGAGATGGCTCAGCAGTTAAGAGCGCTGCTCTTCCAGAGCTCAGTTCCCAGCACCCACACGGCAGCTCATAACTGTGTGTAACTCCAGGTCCAGGGCTTCTAACACTCTCACACAGACATACATGCAGGCAAAACACCAATGATTGTAAATTTATATATATATGTAAAATCTACTGATTTTCTTCTACACAGAGAAACTGCATCCACCAAGGGAATGGAATAACATCATTGCAAAATGGGACGATTATGTCTGAGCAATTGTGCCATAACTGGTAGCATGAATTCCAGAAGCGGCACACTGTGAGCTGAGGGTGACAAGCCAGGTCTCTTCTCTCCTCACAGACAGCACAGCTGTGTGCAGGCATGGCAGCCCAAAACTGGCTCCATTACAGAACACGTCACAAAGCCCTCCTGCCTGCTGTCTCCTACCCACCCCAGGGTACTCAGCCTCAGGCCCCGGAAGCCCTCTCATGATGGGGTGGGAGGACTGCAATCTACTCTTGTTCCTGGGTAAAAGTCTCTTGCTTTCCTTTGGTCTCCTGGATATTGGGGATAACATTTTTGTTAAAGCACAAACTCTCGCGAGAGGCTGACAGGGAGGTGGGAGAGGGAGTGACAGGCTCACGTGAAGTCTTGCAGGATGACACGGGCGGGTTTAAAGGGCACTTCTATGTTCTTGTGCTGCATGACATTCCAGTTCAGGATGTTTTCAATGTCATTCTTCTTCACCAAAAACTCATCACAGTTCCGAATGGCTGCCTCCAGGAGAACTCTGATGGAAAATGGCAGGCGCCCTAGGCGTAAAGGCAGAAAACATTAAAAACAAACCGGACACCTTTTGTTCAGCTTCCTTTAAAGCCAATCTTTTTAGATAAACTTGATACAGACATCGGATTCTTAGGGAAAGAGGGTAAAGTGACTGACAAGTTTAAAATGCACATATGGTGGAAACCATGTACAGTGGATAGATTTCAGAGACATTTGGAAATTGAAAATATTCAAAGACTAGGCTAAAAGAATTAGTTTGTTTATTGATGTTAAATGATTGCTTATTTTGAATTCAGTAACAAAAAAAGTTCCCATTAAGTCACCGCAGTTCACCATCTGTCTGGACTCTCTCTGCATGGTATGTCTCAAGCAATATGAATTTTTATAGATAGAATAATATTTAAGAAGCTAATTCCCAAGAAATGAGAAAATGACCCATTTATAAATAAACATCCTAAACACAATATAGCACGGGTACTGTATATAACCAATAATTCATTTAAAAAAATCTATTTTACTTACAAAATAAAAATTCTACCTTGAAATATATGAAAATTACTACTACGAACTAGAAAAGATAGGAAGATGTTTATTTGGAAAAGTGTGTGTTTGTGTGTTTCACCTACATTCACCCATTGTCTTCTATGATCTCTTCCAGCCGCCCTCCCCGCAGGGAAATTAGCTTCATATCAACTATACAAACATGAAATCAGCTGCTAACGGAGTAAGTCCATCACAGAGCGATTCACCCACCATATCGTGAGTCTTCCAATTTCTTCAAATTGAAGAATCTCTTTCCTGGTTGTGCAGGGTTCAAGGGTTCAGCAAGGTGTGCAAATGGGTTCTTCATGGTTATTGATGGTCACGTGTCCCTGAAAAACAAAATAATTGGGAGGGGTTAAGGGAAGGGTGAATTTGATCAAAACATATTTTATTTGTGTATTCAATTCTCATAACTTAGTAAAAAAATAAATTTTAAAATAAAAGATAACTTAATTTTTATTTTAGAAGCTGAGCCCCTTGTAGAAATTATGGTACACATTTACGTAAATAAATCAATTATTAACTTTTCAAAATAGAAGGTGGGATGGGACTTAAATCAACACAGGACTGATAGTCTCAACAAAATGTGTTTCTGGTGACGCTACCATGTCTGAAAGCTAGCACTGGCTTCTGAAAACAGCAAACAGCCCAAGTACCTTCTTCTGTCTTACTTTAACAGTCTTCTTCCAACATTCTTCCACAAACCTTATGTAGGAAAAGGGGGGAAAAAGATGCATATCACAGCAAGTCTTGGCTGTATGAACAGACCTTGAAGCTGGACTCATCTTTCAGCAGTTGCCAGAAGGCCACAAAGGTGAGTGGGTGCATTTGTATCAATCTTGGGATCCTTCCACCTCTGCCTCGGTACAGCCACTACAACTGGCGGGACCATATCAAGCTTCAGCTGAGGAAGAAGGCACCAGAGAGCCTGTTTTCCGAAGGTACTCTACGTGATTCTATTTTTAAAATCTCTGCAGCAGTTTTAATAATCGTGAATATCGCAGCTGGAGGTCTTCCTGGAGGTCTTGGCATCCGATGGTAAACAGTGCCGACACAGGTGAGCCGTCTCTAGCTCTCCCTCGTTTTCTCTGGGGCTTCAGATTGGGCACCAACTCCAACACACGTTTGCGGGACCAGCTACCCCAGCTCAGGAAGACATTATTCCTAGTCCATCATACATATGAACGGTGCTTTCATTTAACAAGACAACTGAGAGCAAAGCACACTGAGGAGGGTTTCACCCTTCAATCAATCTATTCTCCAATATTTTTGTTAACTTTTATTTTATGTGTATGAATGTTTGCCTGCATGTATAAATACATGTTCACTGCATGTGTCTGGTGCCAGAGTGGGTGCTTGATTTCCCACAACTGGAGTCAAGGCCAGCTGTGAGCTGTCATGTGGGTGCTGAGAACCAGATCTGCGTCCTCTGCAAGAATAGCAAGTATCCTTAACCTCTAAGCCATCTCTCCAGTCCCTCCCCAGTATTTTTAATTAAAATATAAAAACAGCATTTTCCCTGCTTGTATGGGTAAATATCATTTAGTCAATACATTTATAGAATGATCAATACGCCAGGATGGCATTACTACACAGGATAGGAATGTTTGTGAGGATGCAAAGCGTAGGCATCTATAGACAGATGGTATTCTTCACTTAGGATGCGAGTCCAGCTTGTGATGGGTTACCTCAGGACGAAGGCTTCGCTTTTATGTATCATTTACAGTTTAAACTGTGAGCACATACAAGTTAAAAAAAAACTATTTACACATTTTAGGAGAAACAGCTATTTGTGCTACCCAAGTTTGAACTAACCAAAGTTCTGGACAGGATACTATTTCAACACAGAACTAGTATGCCTAACCGAAAAATCTTAAATTTAAATAGACTGGAAACCTGTAACTTTTTGTGTACCAAGAGGATGCCATAAATATAAGATTTCATAACTGAACTCGCATGACTGGGCACAACTAAAACCAGGTGTGCTAACAAATAATGCACAAGATTAGCTTTAGATTTATGTATATAAGGGGCATATTAAGCATAAATAAATGAATTTCATATTGAGACTTCATTTTATGACTTAGATCTAATCGTGCACATGCAAATATTTAAAAAATCAAAATATTCTGAGAAAAATATTTTGACCAGGGTCTCACTATGTAGCCCTGGCTGGCCCGGTGGTCATTATGTAGTCCAAGGCAGGTAGCTTTGTACTTTGGCCAGCAATCCTTCTTTTGACTCCTAGCTATTCGGATTATATATGCACCTCCCTGCCCAGGTATAATGTAAAGTCTGAAACACTTCTGGTCTGAAGCCTTTTATAAATGGATTAGGTAGTCTTGGGGAGAAGCAATCAAGAGTTACCAACACAGCAGGGACAAGGCACACCGTCTTAGATTGGGTTTTTGGTGCGGTGATGAAACGGTGACCAAAACTAACTGGCATTGAACTAACCTGTTTCTGCCTCCTAAGTGCTGGGATTAAAGGCATATGCTGCCACTGTCCAGCCATAGACTTGCCTACAGGCCAATCTGATGGAGGTATTTTCTTAATTGAGGGTCCCTCTTCCCAGATGTGATGGTTTGAATGAGAATGTCCCCCAGGGGCTCAGATGATTGAATACTTGACCCCCATTGGTGGTGCTGTTTGGATAGGTTTAGGAGGTGTGTCTTTGCGGGAGAAAGTATGTTACTGGGAGAAAGCGTTGAGATTTAAAAGCCACATTTCCAGGCCCTCTCCTCTCCTCTCACAACCACCTTTACGTCCTGCTTATGGCTTGAGATGTAAGCCCTCAGCTTCCAGATCCAGCTGCTATGTCTCTACATTGTCATCATGGACTCTTATTCCTCTGGAGCCTGAAGCCCAAACAAACTCCCTTTTTCTATAAGTTTCCCTGGTTCTGTGTTTTAGCAGAGCAAGAGAAAAGTAGTTAACAGACTAGATAACGCTAGTGTATAAGAAGCTGACAGAAAACTAGCGCGCGCACCAAGGTGTCTGTACAAGAAGAGCAGGTGCATGGGGAGAGCGGCTTTCGTTTTTGTTGGTGTTTGCTCTTGACAGGGTCTCACTGTGTATCCTCGGCTGCCTGGAACTTGCCATGTAGATACGACTAGCCTGAATTCATAGAGATCGACCTGCCTCTGTCTCCTGTGAGCCGGAGTTAAAGGAGGGATGCACCACCACACCCAGCCTTGTGGCTTTGTTTTTAGAAGTGAGGGTACATGTAAGATGAAGTATCACACAAATTCAAGAGATTTGTTAGCCAGCCCTAGTAAGTGGGGAGCCAACCAAGTCTAAAAAATCATCATAGCAACCAAGTCTAAAGAACCATCAATATTCTTTTCAAATAAACATGGAAACTTATCTAAAGAAGTAGGTTTCCAATCTCTGGGCCCTGAAAATGAGATGGATCGATTAAAAAAAGGCATCCATTTACAAACACCACACTGCTACATCCTTTTGGATTTGTCCTCTGTGCTATTGCCTCACAGTAGCAACTGCAATGATAGAACTATTGTTTTTTCCTGCCTATAAAACAACTGGACCAACAGGAGAGCATCTCCAGGGGCAACAGCTGGAGGAAGTGCTGACAAACACTCAAAGGATTGAGCAAAAGGGGTCACCACTTTTTCAGATAGTCTTAAGTTCTGAATCGTTTCTGTCTCCGTGTCAACTCCTAAGGGTATCTGGAAGCAGCCAGAAGTTTATAATTAAATCAACTGCTAGATGTCCCCATACCTACCATCATTCAGTGCGGGCCAATCAGCTGCTGCTCATAAGCACTGCCCTCAGATGCCCTGGAAGTAACACTACTCCTCACGGATTCTGGCTTCTCCTCACACCCTTCACAGCCACGGCATATCTCAGGATGGCTGCAGTGACCAATATGGCTCTTGCAGAAACCGGCTTGTATGAAGAACTTTTACTGCCTGCCTCCCTTTTACTTAAGGAAATTGGCAATTCTAATAGTATTACGGCCACAAAGCAAGCCCTACTTGTAGACAGCAGAGGAGAAATGAAGCACTTCTACCACAGCATAGAATCCCCAGTTTCTCAAACAGTGGGCTGCAGCTCTGTGTGGGGTCTTATAACTGTGTGTGGTGGTTAGGAAAGATTTAATGCAACTGCCGAAAACGAACTCAAAATCAAACGCATAATGAATCTGAGGTGTTTCTGGCAGTCTCCCCCAGGCTGCACTGAGTGACTTCTCTGCAGCCTTGGCTCTGAACACACGTGTGCTTGCTGCCTGCGCACGTCATCACCTCACACAGCACCAGCATTGCCTGATACCTCAGCTCAGATTCAACTGTTGCATATTATGAACTGCAGTCAAATTTTTCTGTTCTTATAGAAACATAGCGATTTAATTATGGAAAATAGACTCTTCATATTTCCTACCATCATTCTTGTAAGTATCTAATTAGTGTATCTTTAAGCAGCATTGTATTAAAATGTTTGATTTTAAAAAGTACAATTTGATTGTTAACTTAAATTTCATTAAAAAAAACCCATTAAATGAATTTTGGATTGGAATTTCAAGAGTTTCTAACAGCTTCTGAAATGTCCCTAAGCACGCGTTTGCCATTTTATATTCTGTGTTTATGTGAAGCAGCATTTTTAGCACTGACAGTTATAAAATCAGGATACCAATGAACTCTCTGCAGTATCAAATATTCAGCCACGATTTAATTCTTTATATAAACAAAACAAGTATCCATCCCATTAGTGTTGAAAATTTTCCTTTTTCTTTAATAGATACCAAAATTATGTATATATAGTTATAATTAATACACATAATATCAAAGATTTATTTGAAACCACATTTCTTTATATTTAAGAAATATAAGTATTTAGAGTCTATGCCTTTTCCTACACCTATATTCAAGGTCATGTAAAAATCCCCCAAGCAAAAAGGGGCCTGGAGGTAGAGATCGTCAAGCACCCCTTCTACTGTCTTCTGCAGTGCTGGCGAGAGCGCCATCCGAGGAGCACATCTGCAGGAAAGGCAGCTCCAAGGGATGCACAGTGTATTTATCATAGGGAAACGAGAACGAGGTTTGACCTTGGGCTGTCTCCATTGCTCCACTATACTTTATGGGTATGAGGCCTCCCGCTGTGACAGTGAGGCTGGCGTGACCAGGCCACCCACCCGCCCCTAGCTGGAGACAGCTATCAGAATCTTCGAGGGCGAGCTCAGTATTGAATGGCGGAGTTATTCTTTCCTCTGGCAGCTATTCTGAGCCATGTCTTACATGTCCCTGCCCATCTTTACTGAGCCATAGGTCAAAAACAATAGTAACTGTGTTTTAGCAACTAAAAACTGGTTTTGCTTAGATGTTGGGAAATAATCCCTCTCCATAAATCTGGAGGACTCAAGAATCCAGGGGCACTCAAGGCTCCACCCACGCTATCGGTCGTGGTGCAAACCTCCTCATAGGCGGTCTCAGTGGTTTGGTAATTGCACAAGAAATCCCAAATGACCACATTTCAATGAGGAAGTGAGGGAGAAGTCCTTTGTCTTGGGAATAGGTCCAGATCTAGCACAGGCTCTAGGCATGGTCAATGCCTTCTAGGTCAAACGCTAACTCATTCCTAATTGTCAAGTATTGCCATGCTCTCACAACCTCCCAAACTGCCCACGATTTGCAGCTTTGTCCAGGAAGCTAACCAGCCAGCCAGGGGGCCCTACCTAGCAGATGCAGGCCCAAGCTTTCTTCTGTGTGCTCTCCCCGAGGCCGTGTTTCAGCCTCTTTTCTCTGTTGTAGCTAGCTAATCTGCATATAGTAACGCAGCAAGACAGGACTGGACTCAGAGAGTGAACTGTGGATTTGGGGGCGAGGCCAGCATGTTTTTCTAGTTTCTTCTGTTGGGCAAGTGGGGAGAGTCGGCACACAAGGCAGCATATGTAGGCTGCTGCCATTTCCGTTTCACAGAATGGGATGATAGTAGAGGCAAGAGGAAAAGCAAACAACTAAATAGGTAAAAAGAAAAAAGAGAGAGCCTGGGTAACACTATCTTTAAGAGCAAAGCTAAAGCAACCACTAAGGGCCCGCCCTCCTTGGAGGCTTAGCTGAATACTCAGGATATAGGACACTCACCTCTGGCTGCTTAGTCAAGAGAAAGTGCTAGGAGTTCTTACACAATAGGATTTTACAAAGGGATGCTTGCACTAAGTGGGAAGCCCTTCACTGTCCCTACATTCTGAATGTAAAGATAATTATCTGGTAGAAGGGTGGTTCAAAGCTAGCCTACTCTGAAGTAAGGCCGCATGAACTGCACATCAGGATTCTCACAGTTCACTCTACACGGAAGAGTGGAGTACAGGCACCGAGTTTTAGAGGAAATCACAAAACAAGCAAACCAAAACCTAAACATCAGGCACAAGAAGCCGAATCTGAGGTAGACATCGAAAGGGGGAGCCATGCAGGTGAGGAGTTCTGAGTCTGGGCTCCATAATCTTGCTGGTAACTGCCCTATGGCCTCACTGTAGGATAGCTGTGGGGATCTGGAGCCTTCACTTGTGCATATCCAGCATGGGTTAACCTTCGCCACAACCTAGGCACACCTTGATCTTGATTATTTGCACATATCGCCAAACAATGCTGCACCTTTGTACACAGAACTTTAGCAGGGCCCTAATCCACTTAATAAACTGTTGGCTGTTAGTTTCTAGAAGCAGGACAGCTAGGTGAAAGGATCTGTATGCCTCTGCTTTTCCCCAAGCACTCAGGAAGGGCTGTCCCTCTAGAGCAGGGAATGGAGGGGCACAAACCATGTGAGATAATTGCTTCTCACAGTTCACCAAGTGGAGAGATAAGAAGCTGATCTTTACATTTCTTTAACAGCGAGTAAAATTGAATCTTTCCCATTTCTCTATTTGATGTGTGGATTTCTTCATTTGTAAACTGTTTATCCAGGCTGGGTGTGGTGGTGCAAGCCTTTAATCCCAGCACTTGGGGGTCAGAGGCAGGTAGATTTCCTGTGAGTTTGGTGGCTGCCTGATCTACAAAGTGAGAACCAAGATAGCCAGGGCTACACAGAAAAACCCTGCCCCGCAAAACCAACATGAATGAATGAATGAAGTAAACTGCTTATTTGCCAGTAAGGTCAAACTGCGTGACAAACTGAGATGGTCTCTGGTCACCAAATGCTCTCATCTCCAAGGGATGTAAGCAAGAACCCAATGCGGGCATGAGCCAGTTCTGTATGGAGAGAATAGAACTGTCCTTGCTCTTCTCTGGACTTGAGCCCCAGGCTCTCTTAGATTTCCCTGCATAAAGAAGCTCTAAAATGTGTTGCACAGTTGACTCTGGACTTGAACAACTGAGATCCTCACGGCCGACAGCAAGATAAGAGGCTCATCAGTTTAAAATGTGGACCAAACACCCGTCTGTCTAGGCCAAGGTGCTTTGCTCTGTGTGTCTCAGACTAAAGCTCCATATCCAAGCAGCAATCTCACAAGAGGGCTGTAAGAGACGGGCTGAGCGCTGCTTATGAGAGGAGACCAAACCATCACTCTTTGCTTGAAAAGCAAGCTGAGTCATACTCTAGATACCAAAGGGCACATGCTGTTTCTGTCCACCGAAGGCATATTTGTTTGGAACAGGTGACATATCAGCTAACTGCCGATGGGCAGGGTTAAAGGAAAAAAAAAAAGACACTGCTTCTTGCTCTGACTTTAGCCGGGTTAACTAGACCTATGTTACATCCCAGTGTCAGAGGTGAATCCTGTCAAGCTGCCTCGTGTTTAAACAGGCCCGACAGTGAACACTGCACTTGCACCCTCAGAGGAGGAAGAGGAATGGTCCTGCACAAGAGAACACCATTAGTAGTGGGGCGAGGGCAGAGTTTGGGGCTTTGGGGTTTTGTTTGGGGGCAGTACATCCACTTCCTGGAACTGCATGTTCTGTACAAGCCTGATGGGGTAGGAGTCAGCCCCCGGGGGTCTGAAGCACAGACAACACACCCTCAGGGTTGCTCACTTGGGACACTCAGAGAAAAACAAGCGCAGATTACAGACTCTTAAGGTCTATGTGACAACAGGAAGAGGTTTCCTCAGCATTTCTTGCTTTGTGGCCTCCTCTCTTCCTAGCCCTTTCTAGAAGCGTACAGCCTGAACATCATACCCACAGCTCTTGACTCCAAGGTCAAAGTCAGCACGCGTTTAGGGTTTACTTCAGTTCACTGGGAAGACCGCTACACTACTGCTGCTGCTTCTGTTCTCTACTTAAAGAGAAACTAATTGGTCCTATTTCCAAACTGATGGTCCTGTGTCTAAACATTATGCTATTTAAAACAACTTTGTTGTTTTGTTAAAAGAAAGATTCCTAGGATGTCTATGTAAGAATAAACGGAGGTCAGATGCGTCCAGGAAAGCAAAATTATCGTGTCTCGTCCTGGGCTCTTCTACAAGCAGAGCTCTAGAAAGTTCCTTGGGCTGTGGGTGCCCGTGGGTGCCGTGGGAGGTGGATTTTGTGACAGGGCAGCTCTGATCTTTCCAGCTATTTGTGAAAGTGATATCAACCAAACGGAACCCCCTCAATTAGAACAAAGACCGTGGGTCTTGTGTAGGACATTGGTAACCAGAAAGAGAAGCCAACACAATTATCTACTTTGGGAAAGAACAGACAACTAGAGTGGAGCAGACAAAGTCTTGGAGAAGCAGTGGCTCCATGACAAGAGTCAGGTCTGAGGCAGGACAGAGGACTCAGTTGTTAAGGTCACTTACTGCTCTTCCAGTGACCTGAGTTTGAATCCCAGCAACCACCTGTAACTCCAGCTGACCTGATGTCCAATTCTGGTCTCTGCAGGTAATACACTCACATTTGCATACACACACACACACACACACACACGCACGCACGCACGCACGCACGCACACACTCATATAGACTTAAAAATAAATCTTAAAAAAAATGCTGGGGCCTTTGTCCCACGGAGCCGAACAGAGAGGAGCGGGCAACCCTCAGTAGGCCTGCTTTTGGGACCGAGAACCTCGCCCAACTAGCTTCCGCGGATTCATCTGGACCCTGTCCCGGCTGCACCTGAGCTCGGCCCACCCGGGCTGAGGCCTTGGGGGAAGGACGAGTCCCCTGCTAGGGGGTCTCCTTTGTCCCACGGAGC
>PVIU01026480.1:0-22166 GCA_004026605.1 Ondatra zibethicus | reverse complement strand
AGACTAGACTTAGGGTTCTCGATGTTGGACACAGAAACAGTTCACGAACCTTCATATTTCTACTGCACTAGCTGAGATATATATTCTTTTCTCCTGGGAGGAAGCCTCTGAGTGGTTCTGCTTGTGTGTGTCGTGTGTTGTGTGTGTGGTGTGCTGTGTGTGTAGTGTAATGTGTTTTTGTGTGTGTTGTGTGTGTGGTATGTGTGTAGTGTGGTTTGTGATGTGTGTGTGGTGTGTGTGATGTGTATATGTGTTTGTGCGTATGTGTCATGTGTGGTGTGTACGTGGTGTGTGTGGTGTTCGTGTGTATGTGTCATGTGTGTTGTGTGTATGTTGTGTGTGTGTATGTGTGCCATTGTGTAGTGTGGTGTGTGTATGTTGTGTGTGTATGTGTGCCATTGTGTAGTGTGGTGTGTGTGTGTGGTGTGTGGTGTGTGTGTGTATGTGTGTGTGTGTGTGTGTGTGTGTATGTGTGTGTGTAGGAGTTCTACTCATTATACACATACACATACCAGTCAGGTTTTCTCTTCTACTTGAGGACTCAGTGCAGCTCTGGTAGGTGAAGGGGCAGAATATTCCCAGAAACAAGGAACACAGACTCAGGCAGGTACAGACAGCAAAGCATGAGACCACCCCAGCAGTAAGATGGCAGCTCTAGTTTATCTTGCTTATAGACCGCATGAAAAAAGGCTGCAACGAAGCCCTTTCCAATTGCTCACACTGGAAACTAAAGAGAGCTACAGAGACTAAAGAGGGCTTTCAATGGGAGATCGCGCTGAGCCCCACACTTGGCTTAGCTCCAAGGCTGCAGAGAATGTGGCAGAACTTTTCCTCTACCTGAGCAACAAAACTCCCCAGGGGAACCCAGGCCTCTCTACGCCTTACGTTATCTGTCTAAGGTTTAAATTGATGCTGCCAGCAAGTTGCCCGACTAAACTAAAGACAGAATTCTAGAGTCAGACTATCCTATGTTGATCTTGGAAAGGAAAGGACAGTGAGCTGATTTAGCTACTCTCAGGTTCTGGTGATGGAACGGAGATTTTCAAATGAGGGCTGGCAGGGACAAGGTCCTGACAGTGGAGGGCAGCGATTCTCTAATGTGGTGACTTCACAACCCCTCTTCAAAGTCCTCTCTGCATTATGAATTCCCCCGGGGTGAACTGCCTCTTTCTTCAAGCCTGCTGAAGATTCAGCTCTTGGAGCCCCCGAACTTTCAAGACACCCACACTAGATGTTGGAGTCACAGCTGAGCAAGCCAAGGCCACTACAGCCAGATAGAGGAGCTGTGCCGCGATCAGCTACTGTCCTGGGGTTGTTGGGCTATGAGCTGTGCTAGTGTTTCTGTGAGGTAGGGCAAGAACCTTATAGATGAGAAAGTGGGAAGTACTCTTGAATGCACTGGCACAGGAGACCACTTCCTAAATATAACCCCAGTAGCACAGACACTGAGAGAAACAATAAATGGGACCTCCTGAAACTGAGAAGCTTCTGTAAAGCAAAGGACATGGTCAACAAGACAAAATGACAGCCTACAGAATGAGAAAAGATCTTCACCAACTCCAAATCAGACAGAAGGCTAATCTCCAAAATATACAAAGAACTCAAGAAATTGGTCATCAAAAGAACAAATAATCCAGTAAAAAAAATGGAGTACAGTCCTACATAGAGAACTCTCAACAGAGGAACCTAAAATGTCTGAAAGACATTAAGGAAATTCTCAACATCCTTAGTCATCAGAGAAATGCAAATCAAAACAAGTCTGAGATTCCATCTTCTACCTGTAAGAATGGCCAAGATCAAAAACACTGATGACAACTTATGTTGGAGAGGTTGTGGGGAAAAGGGAACACACCTGCATTGCTGGTGGGAGTGCAAGCTAGTACAGCCCCCTTGGACATTAGTATGGCGATTTCTCAGAAAATTAGGAAACAACCTTCCTCAACATGCAGCAATACCACTTTGGGGATATATACCCAAGGACGCTCAATTGTACCACAAGGACATGTGCTCAACAATGTTCATAGCAGCATTGTTTGTCATAGCCAGAACCTGGAAACAATCTAAATGCCCCTCGACCAAAGAATGGAAAGGAAAATGTGGTACATTTACACAATGGAGTATTACACAGCAGAAAAAAAAATGACATCTTGAGATTTGCAGGCAAATGGATGGAGCTAGAAAACATCATTTTGAGTGAGGTAACTCAAACTCAGAAGGACAAACATATATACTCACTCACAAGTGGCTTTTAGACATAAAGCAAAGAAAACAAGCTTACAATTCACAATCCCAGAGAACCTAGACAATAATGAGGACCCTAAGAGAGACATACATGGATCTAATCTACATGGGAAGTAGAAAAAGACACGATCTCCTGAGTAAATTGGGAGCATGGGGACCATGGGAGAGGGTAGAAGGGGAGGGGAGAGGCAGGGAGGGGAGTAGAGAAAAATGTATAGCTCAATAAAATCAATAAAAAAAGAGCTAGTATGGGCTCAGCATAGGTCTTGTGATGACCACCAGGAGGAGTGGAGGAAAGAGAGGCAGTAAGAAACCAGAAGAGAATGGGGTGTTCTTGGAGCATGCTGGAGAACTCACAAGATCTCCACCAAAATGACTCATGGGAACTCCAAGAAATAGCTTTGCAATAATGAGACCACCCAAAGAGACCAGAAAGTAGGAGTAGAGATGTTTAAATAGTCTTCATACAGAAGGCATACTTAGTGGAAGATTATGTCAAGTATGGATTTTTTTCTCACTCCTTAACACGCGTTACCTCTTCCCGCAACTCTGACCCCAAAAGGATGTTTTCAGGTGGGCAGCCTGAGCAAGCTGTGGCAAAAAGACACTAAAATATGAATCACAGCACTGGGTGCCACACTGCCGGTTCCCTCTGCTGCCACCTAGCTTGAGGCTGACCTGGAAGCTGCACAATAAAATCCTCAGATTGCATTTTCAACCAAGTGCAAAGTTTTCCTTTTTGGATGCAGCGTTGTGTAATTTCTAACTCGAGACTTTGTGGCTTAAAGTGACCCTAGGACTTAAGCATGATCTACAAATAGCCTAAGGGATTTTCTTTCTTAATCTAGGTTAGATAAAAGTGGGAAAGAACTTTTAAAATTCATTTCATTACATCATGAATTCTGCTTACTCAGGAACTGCTTGCTTTCCTGTAGATGTGATGAACCCGGAACAACATTCCAACTCTTTTTCCAGATCTGCCCCATCACCTAAATAAACCTTCAACCAGCCCTTCTCGAATCAGTGCTGCATCCCACCAAATCTGTGACAAGAAAGCCACATGGTTATGACAGTCCCACTAGGTCACTTGAAGAAAGCAAGGGGCCTGTTCTGTAAAAAAAGATTCTGGGACCACATCCCCTATGGTGGGCCATAAAGACAGGTGACATCTGAAACACTATATGGGGAAGCCCCTCAGGTGAGAAGAAATAACTAAGACTGAAACGGAGTGTCCTTTCCCGGGATGGGCTGGTGCAGAGCTGCTAGGAACTGTCTCCTGCGGGGAGGGGGTGACCTAAGGTGTCAGAGTGAGGAGTTCTGAAGCTTTATTTATTGTGACTGTTGTCATTCCCAAGCTAACCAGGCCAGCCTAGTCATCAGCCTCCCTGATGTGCCTGCTGGAGAGAATGGTGGCGAAAAGTCATGCCAGCTCCAAGCATTATTCTAAGCCCTGCAGTGTCACACGAATTCTAATTGGTCTTAATAATAAAAACCCAGAGGCAGAAATTTGGGGGTGAAATTGAATGATCAGAGAAGCAGAGCATCCAGCCACTGGTTCTTACCTCTACCGAATCCTCAGGCTGAATGGGCAATCCTGTCTCTAGGAATCCTCAGACTGAATGTCTCCTCCCACCTTATATTTCTGTCTCTGCCCAGCCATGTCCCTTCCTGTCTCCACCTTCCTAGTGCTGGGATTAAAGGCACGTGGCTCCTAAATACTGGGTTTAAAGGTGTGAGCCACCACTGCCTGGCTCTGTTTCTCTTTCAGAGATAATCTCGTGTAGCCTAGGGTGGCCTTGAACTCACAGAAAACCTCCACCTCTGCCTCCTGAGTGCTGGGATTAAAGGCGTAGGCCACCACTACCAATGCCTGGCCTCTATGGCTAACTAGTGGTTTGCTCTGTACTCTGATCTTCAGGCAAGCTTTGCCAGATCACAAACAAAATATCAGCACACTACAGTACTCCTTAGAATGACTTAGAGGGTCATTCAGTAGTTAGCATTTAAAGTATTATCTAGTATTTATGAAACACATGCTTAATCTACAGTCTGAAGGTCCCTCATCTTCTACACTCATATTCTGTGTGATGGACACCATGCTAGACCATAAAGATAGTAAGAAAAACATGTACATGTTTGTCCCTTGACAGAACAGAGTTCTAGAGTACAAGCTGCATCTACTTTACTCTAGTACCTGAAAACTTGATGCAAGCCTGGGTGTCTAACCACAAAGAACAGAGGAAGTGGGGTTTACACCCAATGGTATTTGTTTTCAGTAGTAAAGAAAGTAGTAGTAAAGGAAGTTATGCCATTTGTAGGAAAGTGAATGCAACTGTCGATAATGAATATTAATTGCTATAAGTCTGGAAAGTTATAGCACACTTTGTCTCATTTGTGGATCCCAGATGTCACAGGGATGTCATACTGTATACATACCCCATGGGCATGGAAGTAAAGGAGAGCTATCTGGGGGAGCAAGGAGGACTTGAGAAGAGGGAGAGGGTTGTGGAGTACAGGGAAAATATGCTCAAAGTCCATTGCATACCCGAACCAAAGTGGCCTTGTGTTACTCTGTAAACTAAAACAAAGAACAAAGATCATGGTGTAGAATACAAACTCAATAAATGTCACTTCCTTGGGTGAATGACTGTGACTGCTGCCATCAAGGCACCGAAAGTTCAATGGAGGAGTAAATTGTGTCAGCAGGATACAGCGGAGATGGGTGACCCAGAGAATGTAAACTACATAGCAACCAACAGCACAGGGGTAAAGGAGGAGAGAGAACTGGGGACAACAGGATGCTCTGAGCATCCCCCAGCCCTAGCTTTGCCTTGTTCACTGCTGGTTCTTTATTTCATGTTGCCTCTTTTGGCATAATGGGTCAATGGTCCAAGAGCAAGCACATGAAGTAGGGAGGGTCCTTTCTGTAACTTTGTCTTAGTGAACTCACAGTAGCTTGTGCTTACCTGTGTAAGACCTACGCAAGATCAGGCCCACCACCACCCCAGCACGGAAGATCACTGAGCTGCACCTGGCTGGCGATGGCTACTGGAAAAGGAAGGGTTAATGTGCCAATGATGTGACCCTGTAGGATGTGAGCACCATCCCTGTGAGACTGTGGCCTGTAATTTCTTGGCAGAAGCCGTCTTCTCAGTGCTAAGGTCAGAGCTGGGGAAAGATGCCATAACCACCATACAGGCACTTGGGCCCAAAGGCAACACCCGCCTTGTGATCTGCACTTGCGCTGAAGTGCACAGCAGCAAACTCTTCCTGCGTGTGGCCAATTTGATGGGGTTAAAATATGATTAAGCCTAAACATGTAAACACTAAATTCCCAAGTCGATCATGCTGTAATACTCTATTAGGGTTAGGCCAGATTACAGCTGGTAGTGTTGCTTCATACTGGATCCTAGTCCAAAACGATGAATCTTCTTATAAAACCCGCAGTGATTCTCAGAAAGAACACCATTCGCAAAAAGAGCCGTTCTAAAGTTCCAAGAGGGCTTTAGCGCGGCATATTTTAAGCACCACCTGGAAAAACCACAGGCAGAGCTGGCTAGCTCTTGGGGATCCTCAGGGAAATGCCACACATCTAGAGCCCCAGGCCTGCAGAGCCCTTCCTGGGGGTGGGGGAGGAGCTCCACGTGGAGCCTGGGTCACGCGTGCTCCTCCTCACATTCTAACAGGGAAGAAAAGCACCAGGCCGTTAACCATAAAGGAAAAATAATACCACACTCGGCTGAAATCACATCCAACTGGAGCCCGGTTTGTAATCCTTCATCCTTTCTGGGAGTCAGTCAGCTGCCATGGACACCCCCACAGGATGGATCTTTTTCCAAGGCAACAAACGCTCAATTCATCGGGGAACTGGAGCCCGGCTCCCGTGCTGTTTCTTCGAGATCCTTGAAAGGGTTGAATACGGATTGAAACCAAAGCCATACTATTTTCAGAAGTGAGCACATTTTCACCCTGGTTTAAGGATGTTGGCCTTATCCCTCCCTAGCGTAGAGAGGGTGTCCCAGCTCTGTGAGCCATTCCCAGTGACTTCACAGGGCCGAAGACAGGCGGGTCTCTTCTGTTGCAGCCACAGCGTTTCTGACAGTCTCTAAGTGTGAAAGCAAATGTTTCGTTTAGGTAGGGACCTTCGAATAATGAGGCTTGGCTTTTGAAAAGATTAGCTACAAGAAAGAAAAATGCCGTAGGAAGTCATAACAGTAATGGTTATCACGATATTAATACACAACATCTGGGCTTCCAGGGATTACGCCAGTGAGCTCCATTGGGCGGCTGAGTGCACACAATTTGGGTGAGAGGGGAGAGAAACACATGTGCACACGTGTGCCCGTGCATGTGTGCATATGAGAGAGAGAGAGAGAGATTCTTTAAGTCTGAATGTGAGCTTGTTTTGCAGAACTATTGAAACTGTACTAAAGCTGCCTAATGATTACATGTCTGATGATGAGAAGACTTCCTATTGGATAAAGCCAAGCAGCTGACTCTACACTTCATTCTGTGCAACCGAGAAAACCAGTTAGGGCTGGGAAAGTAATAGCGGCTCAGTGGGTAAAGTGCTTGCTGCCCAAGGACGAGATCTGAATCTGGGACCCTGGCTCCTGTGTAAAGAGGAAGGGACTTGGTGCTCTTTCCCCAGCACTGGGGGCTGAAGAGAGCCATGAGGTGTGGGGAGGTTGCTGGCCAGTCTGTCTAGCTGAAACAGCAAACAGCAAGTGCCAGGTTCAGAGAGAGAGCCCCTGCTTCAAATGGCAAGGCGGAGAAGCAAGTGAGGAGGGCTTTCAGACGTCAGCCTCTGGCCTGCACACATATCCACACAGGTGAACACATTCCTCCCCACACACATGCCCGCACAGGTGAACACTCTCCTCCCCACACAGGTGAACACACTCCTCTGCACACACTCGCTCACTCAGATACATGGTGGCCTTATTCCCAGACCCAGCTGGAAATTCCTATCTGGATAATTCCTCCCGGGATCATGTTTTTGGAGGTCTCCTATCTCCAAGCCCCACGAGGGCCATCATCCGTGGGACCTGTTATGGAGAATGAAATGGGGAAAGCAGGAACCTGTAGGCTGGAAGCCTAGTCACCTATTCCCTCTGGCAATTCCCGGGGTGTAGGCTCACTGTCCTTACTCACCTCCTTTGCTTCATGGGAATAGCAACATCTTGCCAGTCCAGAGGCAGAGATGTGAAGAGTGAGAAGAGTGATGTGTCTCAATTTGAAGTCTATTTGTATGTTAAAAATCAATGAGCCGGGCGGTGGTGGCACATGCCTTTAATCCCAGCACTTGGGAGGCAGAGGCAGGCTGATCTCTGTGAGTTCAAGGCCAGCCTGGGCAACAGGGCAAGTGCCAGGACAGCTAGAGCTGCACAGAGAAACCCTGCCTTGAAAAACAAAAATAAATAAATAAATAAAAAGTAAATAAATAAATAAATAAAAATGGTGAGGGGAGAGGGGTGTGACTTCATTGGTAGAATGCTTAGCTGTCAAGTGCAAAGACTAGGTTACATCACCAGAAATACATAAACTTGGCAGGAGATGGAGGTAGGAGGATCAGGAGTTCAAAGCCCCCAGTTACGTGGAGAGTTCAAGGCCAGCCAGGGCTATGCGAGACCTCCTCTCAATGAAAAGGGAAGAAAACCAGTAACACCATAGATCAATCAAACCTATCTGCTCTCATGCAGGGGGAGTTAAATGAAGCAACTTAGGTGGCCTTGTTTCACACTGTACCGAGTTTTCATTTGGATGTTTTCTCAACTCTTCCCGTCATCAGAAAATTCTCAAGACCTTACCCATAGTGGTTGTGGAGGAATGTGAACTAGCTGTGAAGATGTGGGCCCCAAGGCCAGGCAGGACACTGAAGTATTTCTTGAAGACCCCTCTTGGTTTTTACAGTTTTGCCTTTGTTCTGCTTGTGCGTCACGCTTTCCTCCAATGCATATGTCTACCACTTTTTGTTTTAAATATATTAGTAATCCCTATTCCCTGTGCTTATCCTGGCTCTGGCTCTTTAATCCAATCACCCAACCTGACATTCCATCCCTCCCTCTGTGTGGTATCTCCACAGGAGACGTGGGACTAGTCTCAAGGGACAGTTCCATCCTTTCACATTCCACCAAGTTTCCCACCTGCAAGGCAGCCCTGCCATTATCGCTCTACAGGACGTGGCTTTGTGTTAATTTTCTATTGTCACCCAGGCTTAGTACACACCCTATCTCTTGAGAGTCGGAAGTCCATCCTCATGTGACCATCTTCTCAGCATCCCACACGACTCCTACCAAAGTGTCAGAGGCAGCGAGGGGGGATATCTGCTTCCAATCTGACTCAGGCCAGATGAATTCCCTCATAGCTGTGAGACTGGAGCCCCTTAGGTCTTGCTGACTGTCCCTGGATTGAGGATCTACTTGGATCCCTCTCATTTCCATTCTCTTTTGACTTCAGGGCGTCGTTAGCACTTTCGAGATGGTCCAACAAGATAACTCTTTTGTCATACACAACATGAGGTCATGGGAGTGACATCTTACTAGATCTTTGAATGCCACCTATGTCGGTGGAGGGAATTAAACTATAAAAGAACAAGGTCCTAGGGGCTGTCTTAGTTAGGTTTGTATTGCTGTGAAGAGACACCATGACCATGTGAAGGAAACATTTAGCTGGGAAGGCTCTCTTAGAATTTCAGAGGCTCAGTCCATTATGATAGGGAGCATGGCAGCATGCAGCCTGACATGATGCTGGATCTGAGAATGCTGCATCAAGCAGGCAACAGGAAGTCAACTGACTGTCTCATTGAGTGAAGCTTGAGAAAAATACCTCAAAGCCCGCCCCACAGTGACACACTTCCTCCAGCAAGACCATACCCACTCCAACAAGGCCACTAATAAGGCCATGCTTTCTAATAGTGCCACTCCCCTCGGGAGTCATTTTCTTTCAGACCACCACAGGAGTCGTGTTCAGGTCCTGTTGACTTTATTCTTCTTTTATTCTTCACTGGGCAAAGTACCATTGCTGAGCCAGGAATTAAAATATGTCTCCTGCGTATGTCGTCCTGATATGCTCAGACTTGAAGTTCTTGCCATGTGTCCATATCCATCATGATACTGTTATATTTATCACTTCCAATTCCATCTATGTAGAGAGCTGAGCAGATTAGGATGTGAGAAATTGAAATACTGTGGGATCCTGAATTTCCTTACTCAGATCCCACATCTGCGGATTCTATGTTTTGGATGTTAAAACTCCTTTCTTTGGTTTACAGAACCTGAAGGGGAGCTGTCGGGCTGTTTAGCGGGAGGGTTTTCCCAGGTGGAGCTGAGGGCTTACTGCCTCAGAAAGTAAGTTCCCTTCACTGGGTCTGCTATCCTTACACACTCAGAAACTCTTTCCTTTCTGGCTAGAGCCACTGACACACGGCGGCTCCAGATGTGAAGGAAGAGAACTGGTCACATTCACTGTGCATCCGAAGTCCTTCATGAGGTTGGTACCACATGAGAAAACGTTCTCAAGAACAGGCTGAAGAGGTACCGAAGTTTGTGTTTTTTTTTATTTTCAATTGCAAATTGAACAATCATTTTATATCTGTTGTCCAAACGGATAAAGCTGATGGTGGGCAGAACTGGAACAGTGAAGCAAGAGTGGCCCTGGTATAAAATGCATTACTAAATTATTTTTTCCCTCTGAAACTTATTTTCATAAAGGAAATAGGGGGAATGTCACTAGATGCGCTTGGTTCTTCCTGAGAGCCGGTTTGTTTGTTATGGGATTAATGGAATCAGATTTTTCACTTGTTTGCTTGCATGCTTTTGGTTTTTTATCACTTTCTCTAGGTAAAAATTAGAGCTAGGTAAGAGTACTGGGTGGCATGCCCACACACTCATGCCCACACATGCATGCCCCCAAACCTGTAAGAAACAACTGCTTTTTGTCTCTTGAGCGATGTAAAATATATCCTGATGGTTGAGTTCTGTTAAGATAGCTGGAATTTGAGTCGTTGCACACTACAGGCTGAATTTCAGAACTCCTCAGTTTGAAAAGAATGAGCATAGGAAAATTTCCAGAACCACAGCTCTTTACTGCAAATAGCAAAAAAAAATCTGGAGTTTATCCCTGAATACTCTCTGTAAGACAGCACCAGTCTGCAGGCATTCTAAACTCGGAATATCCCAGATAAGACCCAGATATAGGAAGAGTTCGGGCCGCTGCCTTTTCACACGTTCGCAGGGAACAAGGATTGTGCGCTCTTTGCCAAAGGAATGCTGAGAAGAAGGCAGCAGCTAAACTAGGACAACCTTTAACAAAGCGTGTTGAGCTGGCACCGAGCTTCTGGTAATGGAATTAAGAAGTATCTGCCAGTGTTCCAAAGAAGAAGATTCCCACAGGTTCCTCTCCAAAATGTTTTCAACTCCGCGGGGCGAAACAAAGGGATGGGAGAAATGAATCAAGCAGACTGCCTGGTGGGTAGTTTGGCTAGGCTGGGATAAATTAGGTTAGCCTCTGTTTTCTGATCAGTACCTTCTCTGAGACATTATGGATAGTGCCCTCGCTCCGGCTGGCGGAGACAGCTTAAAAAATCGATCTGGAAAACTCAGCAGTTGACCCGGAACCGCACTCTTTGTCAACGCGTTCAGTCACATCTGGTCCTGAGTTGGGAAATTGTTGGCCTGCTGCAGAGCTGGTTGCTCTGATAGCTGCAGGCATTTCCCTACAAAGCAGTTCCTCTCAGAGATTAAAGGGACCAGCACCACACAGCCTCCCTCACTGGGTCACTATTTATCTATTGTGTATGTGTGTGTATCTTTGTTCATTTAGTGAGAATCAACAGACTATCAACTCATTTCTCAAAACATACATGACATAAAGTACCCCCAAGAGAGAATAAAAAAAAATTTTCCTGTAGGGCTGAGGAGGTGACTTCATTGGTAAAGGGCTTGTCACTCGAGCAAGAGAGTTCCCAGCACCTATGTCAAAAGCTGTTTTAGTAGTCTAGACACGGATGAAATGCTATGCTCCTGTAAACAACCTCTACTCCATGCTCACACAGGCATAAACTCTGTGGGAACTACACAGAAGATGTGAAAATAAGAGAGGAAGGCTTGTTGGGCTGAAGTATTTCAGGCAGAGAAGTGGGTGGAGGGTAAGATGGGGTAGTAGAAATTGAAAGAACGGAAACTCATTTTTTTTTTACAATTCTGAAACTGTCAAATAATAAAATTTTAAAAATTAAATTAAGCTAGACATGGTGGTACATACCTAAAAACTCAGGGCTGGGGAGACTTTGAGATGGCAAGATCCCTGAAGTTTGCTGCCAAGCCAATCAGTAAGCTTCAGGTTCAGTGAGAGATCCTGTCTCAAAAAGTAAGGTGGAGAGCAACGGAGGAAGACACTTGCTAGAGACCTCTGACCACCTCACACATGCGATCCTTGGGATCTGATGCCCTCTTCTGGTCTCCACAGGCACGAGATCCACATGGCTCACAGATATACTCACAGGCAAAGTAGCCATACACATAAAATAATAAATAAAAACGAAAGGCACACTGCTGAAGAAGCTTCTGGAACATAGGATTTAAGCCACAGTCACAAGGAACTGCTGAGCAAGAGGATCCTTAGGGTTCACAGCCCAGGCCTCTGGGTTAGAAATACCAGCTGCATTTCTAACGTGGGTCACGCTATGTTAGCTGCTGTAGGACAGCAATTGCTGGAATGAGCCAACAGTCTCTAAGCTGCTCACCGTCTTTTAAAGAGATGAAGTAGAACAGCCTACTTAGGTCACTTCAGTAAATGGTTATCAGTAAACGGCTCAAGCTTCCTGTGACTTAGGTGAGAGCTTCCATACCATTTTCTTGTCGTAAGAGTCAACTTTCTTTGTCCTCTGATCTCAGTCTAAGTGTGTGGCTTCCTCAGCAGCTGGTGTCCACTGTCCTGGTGTCTGTAGCTCCGCTCTGGTCACAGCATGCTGTCCCCTCCACCCATGTCTTGAACTGTTAACATGAGTTCGTGACTCTTCCTGGAGGTATTTTCAGCCGCACAATAACTCCATTAGCATGTAATTGAGGAATCCTTTAACTTTGTTCCCATGGCCTTCTGGGCCCATCTTTATTATTACAGAGGTTACATTTAACTACCTGTTACCATTGGGCCATAAATTCACTCTCTCTTATTCATATTTCTAATCTGAAAGTGTGAGATCAGTGGGTGACTTGAACCATGTTCATTAAAAAATGGAAGGTAATTTCCTTGTTCCACGTTACCTCTTGTTATTCTGGGGTCCTGGGAAATGACTGTTACATGACTTCTTAATGGCGTTTCCGTATTTTCAAACCAGTACTTGGAAGGACATTTTCCACATTTCTTATAGTCACACATTGACCTCATCAGTTACCTGTCTCTAAAAATATGAAAGTAGAAGAGCACAAGGTTTCATAATCTCCATCTGCCCACACATTCAAAGACAAAGACGGATGCAGTCATTAGATCACATAATGACATTTATCATTTGCATTCTCAGGGTCCCACAACTCTTAAAGAGATCAATTTCCCCTAAATAAAGGCTCTGCACGCCCTTTCTCATGTCTGTAGTCTTCTTTAGCCTTGGTTCAAGGCATCTGCAGGTTCTGAACTTGCCCATCTTCTGGGGCTTTGCTCCCTTTCCTAGATCATGTGCAGCTTGTCATTATCCCTTCTCAGGCAGATTCCCTTCTTCCAAGACCGGAGGGCAGCTTCCTAGGAGTGGATGTCTCAGACAAGGAAGCATTGATAACAGACCGGTAGCCACTTAATCATCCCATGTGGGAGATGAACAACCCCTCACCCTCAGCCTGAACCCACACAGTCTGATGTGAATCAGAGATCTCCAGTCACATTTTTCTTTGAGAGCAGCTTTGGGCTCCCTGTTTTAAGTTCATCCTCGAGCCAGAGACTCAGGCCTTTTACAGAGATCTTGGCAACAGGAGCCCCAGCTGTCAGCAAGCAGAAGGAGTGGGCAGTGCACACGTGCATAAATAGTAAGGAGTGGAAAGTACACACGTGCACATCCAGTGAGGAGTGCTTAGTGCATACACATACAAACAGTGGGGAGTTGACAGTGCACACATGCACACCCAGGGAGGCGAAGTTAGGAGAAACCCATCTTCCCAATCCTGTGTCAAGACCTTGCACATCCTTGAGGATGCTTTGGATGGAATCTGACTCATTCCAGGATAATTTCCCCAAAAGTATAAGACATCTCTGTCTTGGGTACCACAAGTCAGGAAAGAATGACACAGCTTTGCTTTTGTATTACCAGGGGCAGGGGTGCTCTCCTAAAACATGTCACACACGTTTAGCTTTTCAACCAGAGGATGGATGTGATGTTCTGTCACCCGCTATTGTGACAGGACATTTTTATTGAGCTCTTTTTATTGTTTAATTAATTTCTAAGCTGATATAGAGGCTCTTACCATGCCCTTGCCTTTAGAACTTCCACAGGGCAGGAAGCAAAAGCTTTGTGGAGCCAACAACTCATCTTCTGTAAAGTCCCAAACTATAGAGTGGCGGGTCACGGTCCCAGAACACTGGCTTTTCCCTTGATTGTCTGTTTGCTTTGTTCCTGAAGATTTCCACCACCACACGAATGCTAAGTTCAAGGAACTGTTGCATTGACTGATGGGTTCCTGTGAATGTCAAACAAACAAACAAAAACACAGAAACATGAAACACAGTGACAGTGCCTACTGACAGAAATCTTATGTCTAAAATCTAAACCCCACTGCAGTTAGTACATAAAAGCTGCAATTTTGAGTTCACTACCAAAGTGAAGAATCCATTATCAGAAGATGTCAAATGCAGTAGTCTTTGGATATCATCTGCCATCTCTTGATTCAGAGAGATGTGGTGCAAAAGCACATGTAGACAAATGTGTGTGTAGGTATCGACCAGAGGACAACATTGGGTGCCCTTCCTCAGATGTTATTCATGTTTTTGTTTGTTTGTTTTGTTTTTTTTGTTTTTTTTTTTTGAGGCAGACTCTCTAACTGGAATGGAACCATGTTAGGCTGAGCTGCAAGGATCCACCAATCTCTGCCTCTTCATGCCAGGACACCTGACTCTTTTAGTTGGGTTCTGGGGATTGAACTCATGTCTTCATGCTTGCAAGGTAAGACCTTACCAATTGGTGTAGCGTGATCTCTAATTGGTTTTAGTAATAAAAGCCCTGAGTCAGATATAGTGGTTAATGCTGAAAGGTCAGAGAAGCAGAGCAGCCAGCTACTAGTTCTTACCTCTACCAAATCTTCAGACCAAATGGAATATCCTGTCTCTAGGAATCCTCAGCCTGAAAGTGCTTGAGCTCCTGTCCCCTCTCACCTTATACTCTTCTCTCCACTCAGCCCTTCTTGCCTCCACTTCCTTAGTGCTGGCGTTCAAGGCACATGGTCCACAAGTACTGGAATTAAAGGTCTGAGCCATCACCACCTGGCTCTGTTTCTCTTTTAGAATGGAACAATCTTGTGTAGCCCAGGGAGGCCTTGTACTCACAGAGATGGGTCTGCTTCTGTCTCCCGAGTGCTGAGATTAAAGGTGTGCACCATCACTTCTTGGCCTCTATGGCTAACCAGTGGCTTAGCTCCACACTCTGTTCTTCAGGCAAGCTTTATTTGTTAGATCACAAGCAAAATATCACCACAAACTGGGCCATTTCTCAAGCTCTTGAATCTGAGTTTTCTTGATTGCAAGACCAGCAATGACAAATGTCTTAGAGGCTGAATTAGAGCTTTTGGACTGATGCAACTGAATATTTAAAATTCAACTATGACTGTCACGTGAAGAGGGATGTATGGGCTCCAGTTTTCAATAGTCAGGCTTGGCTCTGCTTGTGGTTAAGTTTTGGGTAAGTTATTAAAACAATGTTGCTATTTGTAGCCTACCTAAATATGCTCCCTCTCCATAGCAGAAAAAATTTGAAATTCAAGAAGCCAGTATGACATCAGAATGCCCTTGGCTGATTTTCCTCCATATAAATCAGCTACCTATAAATGGATAATTGAATTGAAACCTCTAGAGTTCAAGTGCCTTTGGAGTATTCATCCAAGTAAGCCAGGCATTTTTTTTTTTACTCTGATTAACCTCTAAAAAGATATAATTGTCTCAATCTGGGCACAAGAGAGAAAACATAAACAAAACCTCAAGTATATTCAGTGGGAATAACTTGATACAGGGGGTTGGACTCTGGAGTCTTCAGAAAGGCCAAAGAATGGCCCCAGTGTGAGCCTCCAGGAATGCTCCCTTGGCACTAAAGGTCCAGAAAAATCTTCGCTTGCCTGACAACTGCAGAGTCAGGGAGTCCCTGAAAAGATTGCTTTGGCGTCTTTCACTCTGCTTAGGATGTGGCAATTTGAGTTACTGTGCTCAAGGCTTTGTCACAAGAATCAAGAAGCAAATGGTGGCTATGCTCCTGAGTGCTGCTCACCAGCTACCACATCCACAGGCTTTTGAAGGATTTGAAAGTAGGCCTGGACACTGCAACCCTGGTGCAGAAAACACAGAACACCCTGATCTTGCTTGCTAGTGGATGCCAACCAAGGCAGTGGTTGTATGGAACCAGCTTCCATTTGTTGGTCAAGTTTGCTGTCTCCTCAACACATTGGTAGAACTTACTGCACATGGACATGAACAATGCTACTTCTAATTTCTTAAAAAAATACATAAAATTTCATATATCTGCACATATGCATTATATTTTTATCATGTTTACCTCCCACTATTTTCCTTCAAGTCCCCCCTCCCCCACTGCTTCCAGGACCTGACCAACCTATCTCCCTCCCAACACTATGTCTTTTTTTAACTTCAAAAAAAAAATCAAGAGATTTTTATTTGTTTCATTGAAGACGAACTTGATCCATTTGACATTTTATGCCCTTTGCGTTCTTTTGAATGAATTCCAGACATACTGGGGTGTAACATGAGGGCCGGCCTGTCAGGGTTTCTGTCCCGCTCAGTCCCACAGCTGGGCAAGTCCCAAAGAAAATCACACAGAGAGTCTATGTTAGGTTATAAACTGATTGGCCCATTAGCTCAGGCTTCTTATTAGCTCTTGTAGCTTATATTAACCCATTATTCTTATCTATGTTAGCCACATGGCTCAGTACCTTTTTCAGTGGGGCAGGTCACATCCTGCTTCTTTGGTGGTCTGGGAAGGAGTCTCGGGAAGAGTTTCCTTCTTCCCAGAATTCTCCTGTTCTCCTCGCCCCGCCTCTACTTCCTGTCTGGTTGACCCCCGCCTATTCTTCCTGCCTGGCCAATCGGTGTTTATTTAGAACATGATTGACAGAATACAGACAATTCTCCCACACCACTGGGGTATGTGCATGTGCTTATTTGTGGCCTTTGAAGCATGAGGCAACTGTCTTTTTCAACTAAAAGACTAATTCAATTTAAAGTTCTTTTTAAAAAATTAACTAATTTATTTATTTTAAAAAGAAAACAATCTATTTTCATTTTATGTACTAATCCCAGTTCCCACTCCCTCCTCTCCTAGCTCCCTTATCCCCCTTCCCATCCACTCCTTAGAGAGGGTAAAGCACATTGTTTGGGGAAGGCCCAAGGCCCTCCCTACTATATCTAGGCTGAGCAAGGTATCCATTCAAAGAGAATGGGTTCCAAAAAAAAAAAAAAAGAAACAAAAAACAGTACAAGCAGTAAGGATAAATCCTGGTGCCACTGACAATGGCCCTGCAGTCTGCCCCAGCCATACAACTGTCACCCACCTTCAGTGGGACTAGTGTGGACCTTTGCTGTTTCCTCCCTGTCTGGCTGGAGTTGGTAAGCTCCCATTAGCTCAGGTAAACTCTTTCAGTGGGTGTGCCCATCACGATCTTGACCTCTTTGCTCATATTCTCACTCATCCCACTCTTCAACTGAACTTTGGGAGCTCAGCCCAGTGCTCCAATGCAGGTCTCTGCCTCTGTTTCCATCAGTTGCTGGATGAAGATTCCTTCAAGGAATCATCTAGCGCTATCCTTTTAAAAATGTTATTATAAATAGTTCACTTAGTTTAGTTGGTGCTGGACATGTGCAAATGAGTGGAAGGCATCTATTGGGATGTAGGGCAACTTAGCAGTGTCCATATCCCCAAAGGAAAGTGACGTCCCCTCCCTCAGCAGCCATTGACTGCCAATAAATAGCTCCTCAGCTGGGTGTAACCCTGGGATTTTGACTGGCTTGATCTTGTACAGGTATTGTGCAGGCTGTGAATTCATGAATGTTCACCACGCTGTATCCAGAAGACAGTATATTCTTTGACCCACTCTTAACTGATGTTCCCCGAGCCTTGGATAGAAGGATTAGAGGTTGGTCCAGGTGACCCATGGACTCCTCAGTCCTCGCTGTCATTTATTCTCAGCACTCTGACCAGTTACAAGTTTTGGCATTTCATCACTACCCACCACAGCAAGAAGCTTCCCTGACAAAGTTGAAGAGGAGCACAAAGCCATGGATCAAAACATAAATAGTTAGCAGCTTGACAGCATGGCCATTTAGAAAAACAGCATCAGTAGGCTCTTTCCTTGGGCCTGTGACTTCCCTACCCATGGATTTTTTATCGTGTTTACAGACTAGGCATGAATTCCCTCCTGTGGAGTACCCTGTAGCAAAGGAAAATTGGTTTAAACAACTAAGCTTGAGTCTATTCATTTTGTGGTAGCAGAACACTAATAACACCTACTATAATGTCTATCTTCCTGGGCTGGGGAAGTCTAACTCATGTAGTAGAGTGACTGCATGGTGTGTGAATCCCTGAATATCTTTATCCTCAGTACTCAGGGTGGTAGAACATCCCTGTTCTACCCTCTCCTTGGGAAGTGAAGAGTACAGCATCCCTATAGCCCCTCCTCTTGGGAAGTGAAGACAAGAGGATTAGAAGCTCAAGTCAGAGGCCAATCTGGAGTATATGAGACAGGATCTGTCTCAAAAAAATCTAAGTAATTAATTAACTATAACTACAATTCTTTCTTCTGAGAGAATTTTCTCCCTTATTTTACTTTTCTTCCTGAAGAAAACTGGCCATCCTTCCTCCTACACCATCTCTATTTAATGCATATATTTATATTTTTGCACTTTTGTTGACATATGATACTTTTGAGTTTTTTTTTATTTTCCAATAAACTCTATGCTGTAGATATTTCCCACTCCTGTGGCCCAGGATGATTTGTGACTCATTTTAAATTTAGTAAATATTCCATCAATAAAATCTATGGAGTTGAATCAGATCAATGTTGGTTTTATGATTTTTATTTTGGGTTAGTTCCACAAGTGATATTTAATTGAGGACCATAATATCAATGGTGATACAGATTTTAAAGTATGTAGGTTTGGGGTCGGGGAGACAAAATAGATAAAGTACTTAGGTGTGTAAAGACCTGTGTTCAGATCCCCAGGACCCACGTAAAGAGCCAGGCACAGCAGCACACACCTAGAGGCCCAGTGTTGGGTTGTGGAGAAAAGAGAAACCCAAGAGACCATTGGAGAGCCAGTCTAGCAGGATCTGTGATCTGATTCCATGATCTCCAGCTTTAATGAGAGACTCTGACTTAAAATAAGATGGAAGAAAATAGATGAAGATACTCAACACCTGATATCAACTTCTGGCTCTCCCACGGGCATGCATGAATAAGCACACTTGAATGTTCACACTCTTATAAGTGTACACACACACATACACACACATGCGTGTATACAAGTTCCCTAACAAGAAAAACCATAACTAATGTTTTTGTAATGTCCTACAAACTATCTTTTATAGAGTCAAAGATCGATTCCTTTCCTACTAAAAATCCCTCTATTTTCAAAGAGTCTAAAGAACACAGGGAAGATGGACTATCAGGTTAGGGATCCAAGCTTCCTCAGATGCAGTAGTTGCCTATGGCAACGTTCTTCAGTTTAAATGAGATGAGATGGCTGGTGAGAAGAATAGTCTGAGAGGAGAGTCTGCAAGGTTGAGAGTCCCTGCATTTGATCTGGACAACAGAGAGTTGCTGAATCCAACATTTGGACAAGACAATGAGAGGCAGAGGCACCGGCAGCCAAGAGCTGTCATCTGGGGTGGAACTCTTCCAAACGCCTTCCGATATCATTCCAAACCAAGTGAGCTCTGTGAAGGCGAGGCAGGATGGACAGACACATGCCCTGTGCTGAGTTTACAGGCAAAGGACAGAGGGCATCAAAAGAGCCATCCCATTAATGCACACCAATTACAGTGATGGAATTCACAATGGTAAGAATGTTTTCCAGGAGACAAAGGAAAATTAGACCATAAGCAAGCAAAATAATTAACGATTCAAATATCATAACCACATCACACAGCCCTATTTTCTACAGCATAGACACGAAAAACAACAAAAAGAAAAATACAGCTGGACAGTGGCTCATACCTATAATCAGTACTTGGGAAACTGAGGCAGGAGGATTGCTATGAGCTACAGGCTAGTGAGGGGTCTCCATAGCAAGACCCCATTGCAACAAAATACAATAAAACAAATAGCCAACTATGTGTATGGTGGGGCTAGAGAAGTGTGTCAGCTCTCCTGGGTGTTACTGCTCTTGCAGGCAGGGGACCTCTGCTTGGTCCCCAGCACACAGTGTGTGGCAGCTCACAATGACCTGTCTCTAACGCTGGCTCAGGAGATCCCAACACCTCAGGCCTCCGTGCGAAGCACACATATACACATGTACAAATAATTAAAAATAAAATAAATCTTTGAAAACATCTGTGTTGTGTTCTGTTAGATATTTAATGGATCAAGGTAAGTGCTTACATTAAATCAGACTGTGTTTGGATTTCCCCTGGGAAGACTGGGGACAGAACTCTGGTGTCTGCCTGGCTCTGTCACTCCAGCACCAACTTTTGCAAATCACAGACAATTTTTAAATATTCGATTGACTGACTGACTTTCCAGGAAAACACACCAAAGCAGAAAATAATAGCAAAATCTTAACTAAGCGAAATCGCTAAAATAATCTCCAGCTGGCAAACCTCTCCTCCCTCCCCCTTGCAGGAGATTAATCGCAGCACTTAACATTTGTAAAGCATTTCTGACACATCAAGATGGCCAGAGGGGAATATGTACTGAAAATCTAATCCATTATTATTAAAAAATTGCCTTGTGGTCCCAGCAACTCCCCAGGGAAGCAGAGATGGGAAAGAAAGGGAAACTCACATTCAATATTTTTCTCAATGTCTTAATTTGGGAAAACGCAGAGGGTTTGTTGGTGGTTCATTCAGAGGTCTGGGCAAAGGTTCAAGCCCATTCCTGAGTTATCTAAACTGATTCATCCTTCCCCTGTCTAAAGCCAACAACTGCAGAGGTTTGCGGCCGCCGCTGCCCTGGCTGCGCTTCGCGCTGAGGGCTTTAGTAATCCTTCTCTTGTTGGTCTCCTTATCGTCTGGTGCTCCCCTGTCTCATCTCCCTTCCAGAGGCTCCCACCACAATCAGCATCTCCTGCAGCTGCTGACAGACACAATGAACGGATGAGCCGAAAGGTTAATGGAAGGGGACCGGTGAATCTAGTTTGACCTGGAGAAAGGAAACAAGGCCAGAAGTTGAGCAAGAGTGACATGCAAGCAGAAGGAGTCAGAAGGGCTTTAGAGACGCTGGCTACAAAGTCAGGAAAGAGGAACTGAAGAGGCAAGCTGGCTGGCCAGTCTCTCACATCTTCTCCCACACCTGAAAAGAGTTAAGAGTTTCAACAAGTTTAAACATTTTATTTGCCTATTTGAAGAAGTGTCTTATATAGATTTCAGGCAAACACTATTATCTATCTATCTATCTATCTTTCCATATATATTTACATACACACATATTCCCATAAAAGCTATTGGGTTTTTGTTAACATATATGATTAACTTACCAGCTCTTTCTGTTGGGAGACAGTTTTCTGGATGATCATTAGTCAGTGTGCCCTCCCCAGCACCTTCCCTCCCTCTAAGTGCCCAGGTGGTGAGAATGACGTCTCCCTACTACTCTGAGACATTCTTAGTGAGACTCTCCATCTGGTTTTTTTCAGGACTGAGCATATGACCCAAGGAGCCCAACCTGGACTCTTTCTCCCATATAAGAGAATGGAGCCAGACAAGCTAAGGGGCTGGGGAGGTTCCTCAGTCAGTACCATGTCAGTTTGAAAGCATGGGAATCCAAATGCAGATCCCCAGAACCCACATTAGATAAGCCAGGAGTACACTTGGGGCCCATCAAAAGGGAAGCAGAAACAGGTGGATCCTGGGGCTGCTCAGCAGCTATTCCAGCTGAATTTGAGCGCTAGGTAAATTGAGAAACCCTGCCTCAAAAAGGAAGGTGAAGAAAGATAGAGGAAGATACCCAGTGCCCAGTGCTGTTCTCCATACATGAATGCATACAGGTGCACACAGATGGCAGATAGATACATGCATGCACATGTGTTTATGCACACACACATACGCGCGCGCACACACACACACACACACACACACACACTTGAAAATAATGGTTGGTGTTATCTCAACAACTCTGAAAAAGAATCTCAGACAGGTGGACGTGAAACTAAGGAATACCATTGTGAGTTTAGCCAGTGCAGTTCTGTCCCATGACAAAGCTTGCAAAGCATCAGGATCGTAATAGTCAACAGTTCCCAGCTGCATGAGCACTGTCTGCGGTTCTGGCTAGAAATCAGGGGCACTGTAGACCAATAGTAAGTACAATTACAGCACTGCCTGGCCTCATCCATTCATCTATTGCCATAGGCATACTTTTCCAGAATATAAAAAAATACAACAGAAATAAGCTCTCGTGCTAGGAATGCCTGCTGCCTCCCCATTGGCAGCAGTTTATGGAGACAGTTTCCCTTCTGAATGAGGTGAAATAAACTAAGTCAGTCATCTCCATCTTAATCTCACCTAAAGCGGT
>PVIU01026479.1:0-21931 GCA_004026605.1 Ondatra zibethicus | reverse complement strand
AGAGAGAGGAAGAAAGAGCATAAAAGTAAGTAGGAGTGAATGAAGAAGAGAGTCATGGAGAGCAGGTGCCTATGAAAAGGGTAAAATACTTTCATCAGAAAGTAGAAAATAACTCCAATTAAACTTTCAAAATTAGTATTTTGCTTAAGGAACAAAATTTCATGAGTATAGGATAGTTTCCAGACCATGAGTGAGAAATGTTAAATTCCTGAATGTGTTCAATTACAATTACTGCCTTAATTTACTTCTGATATATTTCCTCTTCTGATTAGTAATGTTGCTCAGATTTTTATAGTATTATGGTTCTACACATTTTATTGAATTACAAGATATCAGTTTGTCTTCATATTTATTTTTATATTGGTGCTTTTCATGCTTTATTAGTCCTTATGTGAATTTAAATCTAGTAAAATTTTAAACATAAAAAGCAAAAACTGCTTTAAAATGTTTCATAAGCAAATAATTGTATCTTCCTAAACTGCATATGTGTGTTTCATATTATATTAACATATAAACATTTAATATGTATTAAACATTTAGTATTATGATTGTGGAGAGGTGATAGTCAGCCCTAACCTGATGGCAATGTGTTTTGCTTGCTCACCAATTAACTACTCTATCCCAGCCATTTGAATGCTCAAACATGAGTAATAATTTACACAGGTGCCCTGTGATGACTTAAGAAATTTATTATGGATTTAAACATCCCTAATGACCATTGACCAATTTCTCTGAAATGCCTGGGAGATCCTAGTGACCTGTAGTAAGGTAAGAATAGGATAATGGGCTGTGGGGTCTTAACAACCGCCTTTGCTTCTGTAAAACCTGCTTTCTGCTATGGGAAAAGAATGAAATTATTATTATTATTATTATTATTGTTACTGCTTTTTGAGATAGGGTTTCTCTGTGTAACAGTCCTAGCTGTCCTGTATCCTTTGTAGAATAGGCTGGCCTCGAACACATAGAGATTTGCCTCCCTCTGCCTCCTAAGTTTTGGGATTAAAGATGTGTGCCGCCACCACCCAGCTAATCCTTTTATTATTATATATCTGGAAAGAAAGAAATGAATGAGAGAGGTAAATTTTCCTGGCCAGCTGTGGATTCTGTGGATAGGTGTAATGCACACCTTACTGAGGTTCCCCTAAGACCCCACCTAACAACCCTTCCACATGTTGGGCTGTATTGACTCTAAGGCTGCTGGCCTGCTAGTACTAAAAAAAAAAAAAGTTTTTTAAAATTTATATTTGAATTGATCTTAAGTCTTTGCTTTCTCTCAGTGGATTTGAGTGCCAAGATACTAATACTAGGACTTATACATTCACATTAACTCTCATCATTAATTTGTCTAGCTATGGGATATCACATACAATATATATTTTTATGAAAGTTTTGAATTTTATAGTCAAGGATATTCAATTAATTCTTACCTAAAAAAATCTGTAAGGTATACACGCTTATCTTACTTATTTTCATTGAAACTTTCAGACTTCCTTTTTACATAATATAATCTTACCATTAAATATTGATTGAGTTATTCCTTTTGAAATCTGTATTGCTCTAAACTGCCAAGCAGATGAGGAGAACCCAAAAATTATTTTCTGGGAATTCTTCAGAATTATGGAAAACCCTGCATATTTCTTTTTTTTTTCTGATGAAAGTCACCTCCCAGTTTCTTGTGAGATTACCTTTTTTCACAGAAATGCTATTTAGTTCTCTTTATCATTCTTGCCTGTCTTCTCTAAACCTTCCTTTCCACTCCTCTGCAAGCACATCCTCACAGCCTATTGTTTTACTCATTGCCCTCCTGTGTGCTGCTCTGTCTCCTGGAGATAGACAAGCAGAGCACAGTAGCTCTTCCTTTGCCTTTCTCTCTCCACTGATTTTTAGGCAGAGTTCTAATAGTGACCCAACTGAATACTGCAAACTTGGTCATTATACACATTCTAAATATATTTTAGTCTGTTTCTGTGCCTGAGTTACCCAACTAAATACATTTTTTTTCTATCCCATCCATTTTCCTGAACAGTGCGAAATTCTCAGTGTCAGACTAGGAACTTTTATAGAGATACATACATTGAATTAGAAGGTTCACAGTTTTCATCACCGTCATTTTTGTATCCCAACTGCAAAATTTGAGCAGGGAAAAAGTGAAAGGTATGTAAGGAAAGGGAGCTTTATTAGATTCTCTAAAATTGTACCAGTTATCATTCAATATATTTGTTCTGACTTTGGCCAATGCTATCCCGTGGATCTGCGTGTTTTCTCGTTGCTTTTTCAGTCTATTTAGAAAGCACAGGAGCTGTCACTCAAGTGCTCGTCTACCTTGAGCTCACAGCTTAGGGCTGGGCTTGCGTCCAGTTCTAGCACTAACATATCACCTCCCATATGGAAAATGTGTTTGACAGTTTTCTTAATGTGGTGGCCAGAAGGAAAACTAAATATCCTTCTCACCTAAGTAAGAGGTTTATTTATCTAAAACAACACATAATATCTCAAAATAGTTCGTGTAACTGCTAAAAGTGAGGGCCTGACAACATCCATATGGTCCTCTGTATGTTTCTCTTGCATAAATTGAAAGATGTTCTTCCCGATGCTACCAGGGGTAGAAGTGTTTGGCATATAGACCAATAGAACATGATATTCTCTCTCTAAGGCCAGTTTTATGTTTTCTGCAGAACTGGAAATCTGCCACTCAAAATAGTTCCAAACATTTATTCATTGATTACATTAAGAAAGTTAAGCACATATGCCTCTAATCTATAATATCAAAATGACATGTTAGCAACCATTAGCATTGAACTTTTTATAAATGCCAGTGCTAAGACAGGAAGATATGTTTGTATGTGTTTCTCTGCTGCTATGTGGCCATCTGTATCATGACTGAAGCACACATTCCATTCTAACAGAGCATTACTTATCTCCTGGCTCTATTGTCATTTCATATAAAAAATGCTTCATTGTTATTCTTTTGCTGTTCATTCCAGAGTATCTCCCAGCACTCATGGCCCAGACACACTAAATAGTAATAACATCTTTCTTCTACAGTATGTACCAAGCCAAAATGTCTCTGAACATTTCACAGATTCATGGTTTAGAATCTCATTGTACTCTTTAAAGGGAATAGACTGTGTTGTTCAATAATCCAAAGGACAATATGGGAAGCTTATATTTAAATGAAAATTAAGGATAAATAAATAAGCATTTTTATTTTTTTCTTAGATGCTATATCTCCCCAAACTCATTTCATAAATAATAAATTAGCAACTTCCCTGAATAATGTATTTTGGAAATTTTTTCTTTGTTTTGTGCTTGTCATGTTAGTTTAAGGATTTACATCATAAAAATAAAACATCTGCCAGCCTATACTTGTGTGATTTCCCTTTTATGCCATAGAATGTGTTGCCATTTTTTAGAAAAATAAAATGTGAAAAGAGAGAGTGAGCATGGTATGGCTTAAACAGTATCAGGAATAAAAGATAGCTTTGTACTGACCTTCATGATTTGATAATAAATATTATAAAGAACATTTAAAGGCTTTGTCTCTAGTCATTTATTTTTCACTTAAAGCTTCTAGGTAAATAATTGACATAAAAAGAGTGTTCCAGGGAAACGGATTGGAAGTAGTAAGAGCTTTATGATGATGGTCATAGTAAGTTTCAAGTAGTTAGAAGAAGACCTGCTTTATCCACTCGATGCTACAGTGTGCTTAGGTTACCAGTTTCATGATGCAATAAAAAATCTGAAAGACATAATACTATTGCTTTCATTCTCTAAACTATCACTGATAAAATGATACTACCCACTTCCACTTGGAGGAAAACAATTGAAAGATTCCAGAGATTGCAGATCACTGAAGAAGATATAAGCATCCTAGTATAAGAGATTTGACTCATGACCTGGCCTGGGACACAGAACCAGAGCTATGCACAGATCCAGCCTAATAAGAGCAGATCTCATTCTTCATCAAAGAAGCTCCCTTTTCTCAGTAGACGGAGTCTATTACAGAAACAACTGCTTCAAACATAGAGAAATACTGACCCCGTGCTATTTACTGCCAGCTGATACATCCACAACACAACCATTATACATATGTCTCAGGAAATATTGCAGAAGAGGAAACACAAATAATGAACGAGCCAGAAGCCCAGGGCAGACTGTTTCTGTTGAGAGACTGTTTCTTCTATACAGACAGGATAACTATATTTATGTAGTATTTACAATATAGAAACCTTATCAAGATCTGAAAACTTCCAACAGTATTTTCTACATCAATATGGATGGGGACTCTGACAAGATCCCACTCATAGATAAATAAAGAAATGCTTTCCAACCTCATCCCTGTACCAGCAGCATTCTTTTGGTGGAACAACTCATTATTTCATTAAGCTACAACTACGTGTATTCGCTCCTTTTAACTGTCATCTGTGCCCAATCTAGAGGCAATAGTTGTATTTTTGTGTCTTCTCAGGAAAGGCAGTCACAACAGCCCATTACAAAGAAAAATTACCTAATTAAGAAACATAACTATCAGTTTTCATTGTGGATTATAAAATAGGAATGTACAAGCAACAAAAGGAGCAATATGTATTTACTTTTATGTCATAAGCTATAGTTATTTGGTTTCTATTTTACCCAGACATATAAAAGCAGAAATAAGAAGGAAAATATGTAATAATATTTTTAACATGAGAGAAACAAGAATTGTGTCATGTATCTCCTGAAAAGCTTCCCTATATTAATAGAGCTAAATATACTTAGAAACTTTAAATTTTTGTTTGGCATATTTTGTAAGAATATACTGTTTCTATGAAATAAATTAATGAAGAGAGAAGAAAAGATCTGGAAGGATGAAAACAAGATTTCAGAGAGCACGATGTGTATCACCCATTTGATACAAGAGCATTGAAATAAAGAAGAGGTGTTAAGAGGAAATTACAAATAAAATAACAAAGTTATACTGTATTTCATTTTGGAGGCCTTTGGACAATCCATACACGGAAGTTACACTAATGGTTCTCAAGAAATCTTGAGTAGCTCTCCCGGAATTGTAAGTTTGTAGCCAGGAACATAGCTTTAAAAAAACGAGAAGGAGGATTGTAGATGTATCCAGTGGTAATGGGCTTCAAAACTCTGAATTTTGATTGGTTGAGATTTTCTGGAGTGGCACTCATCTGTTGAAGTAAAATTTTCCTTGAGGGGAGGGAAGACTACACTAATCTCTCTGTTTAAGGGTACTTACCTGGAGACTGTTATTAGGGAACATGCTGGTTTAATTAGTGGTTGTAGACCCTCCTCTAATATCCATGACTTTACTAGCAATGAGTAGTTAGCTAGTTTTTCAGTATCAGGCATGGTTTACCTGTGGTTTAGTTGGTCTTAAGTACAATTAGAGAACTGTTGGTTTCCCAAAAGTTATGTGTGCCACTGTGACACTTTTAGAATTATCATGCCATGTTGGTTGTTGATGTGATTCATAGGGTTCATTGCACGGTAGGACTGTTGTTTACTTCTTTCCTTTGGAGGCTTAAATGGTACCATCTTGTGCAATGAATGTTAGGACTGAGTAAGGAGGCATTTAGGAATGTTCATGTTCAGGGGTCTCTAGACCGTGTTTCTGAGTTGCATGTTGTATTCAACAAGAGTGACTTACCTTCCATTGCTGTTAGATAACCAAGGGAAATAGCAATAGGCTGTATGTTTCGGAAATCTCTTGAACAACACTGCCAACAACTCAAAAGAAAGCTTCTCCTTCCTGGTTCTGGGATTTTTGGAGTGTGGCCAATGACTTTTGAAGGGAGTATCATCAGCCCAGATGAGAAAAGTTCCTTAAAATTATCTATTCTTGGAATTATGTGTATTATAGTTTGGGTGGTTAATAAATAATAAATTATTCATTGAGGCTTTTTCAAACAACCATATATCATTTTATCTACCTCTTTTCGTTTTTTGTCATGGCGTCCCCCCCCCCATCGCCATGACTAACATAGTCATGAGCATCAAAAAGATCTGGAAGGGAGGATAATGATAGACAAAGAAAATTCGGGGTTCACTTCAAGAATGAACAATTTTATTTTCTGTATTGTTGATTATATGCTGTTTAACAAGCTGCTCAAACTAGCACTGCAAACGAAACTTCAGAAAACAGCATCTTTGTCATAACTTTGTGATTTCTTTCTCATATAAGAAAATGGTGTATTTTACGCTCTTACCCGAGTTCTTCTTTTTTCACTTCCCTGAACTTTTGAGCTTATTTTGCTTCAGAGAAAATTCATTCAATGCTTTATCTCCTGACTCCAGCTTTTTCAATCAAAGTCACAGGACACATCTGAGTCAGGGTTTGTTGTTAAGAAAACACCTGCAAACAATCTGGACGTCAATAACTCCGCTCTGTAACCCCCCCTCCTTTTCCACTTTACCTATTAAATCATTAGTTTCCTGCTATTCTCCTTTACCTTCTATTTACTTTCTTTGTGTTTACTTTTCCCCCTTCCTAATGGACCTCCCTCTCCTTCAGGTTTCAATTCTTTCATTAGCCCCAACTCCCTATTCTGGCAACAGTCCAATTTTATGTCCTTGTTTCTGGAATTAATATAGAGTATGTACACATATTTGAAGATTTGAAGCTAGCTGAAAATTAAGGCTCAGCATTATAGAAAAGGGATGGAAAGGTTGTGAGAGCCAGGGGACAGGAAAATTTTCTTTGAGAATGTATCTCATAATAATTTCAGAAGGTACACCCATAAAATCACAATGATAGGAAAATTCAAATATGAACCCAACAAGGATGAATCCAATGAATTTGCTGAAGTGAATGAAAAACACTGAGAAGCCCTCAACCCTAAATAAAGAAATATAGGCAAATGGAAAAAGCTGGGAGTGAGAAAGGTGGTCTTCTTCAGAGAAAAGCATACCAATTGGTCATATGCAAGTAATATTATATGAACTGAACATGTTATATTTAGTTATACACACACACAGACACAAATACATACGTGTGTGTATATAATAACAATTAATGAAAAAAATGAATCTATAAACGTAAAATAGGAAAAAATGTAGGAATGTATGGGATGGTTTGGACAGAAGAAAGGAAAGTAAAAATGTTGAAATTATAAAATAATCTCAAAATAAAATTTAAAACTACTCTATTGAAGGGAGGAAGTGGGAACTGGATTTGTTATGTAAAATGAGAAAAGTTAGTTTTTTAAATAAATTGAAAGCATTCATTGTATATTTTTAGCTTCTTTGTCAAATATCAGGTGTTCATAGGTGTGCAAATTAATATCCGTGTCTTTGACTTGATTCCATTGGTCAACTTGTCTATTTTTTCTGATATCTTTTTCAATTTCTTTCTTCAAAGACTTAAAGTTCTTGTCGAACAGCTCTTTCACTTCTTTGGTTAGTGTTACCACCAAATATTTTATATTATTTTGTAGCTATTGTGAATGTTATTTCATAACATATACTTCGAACTATACCAACCAAATTATTGCCCAAACTTTTTATAGATATACATATTCCATCTATTTAAAAATATGAGCTATAATTTTTATACTAGCAGTATTAGAGAAGAATCTGTCATGTGCTAAAATGTAGGAGTAGCTCATATTTTAGTAGGGAGAGCACATAGTTCATTTTAGACATACAAAAATAATGAGTAGAATAGAAACTTTTTTTATATTTGTTATTTAAATAATAATATTTCTTCTTAATAATTACAGGCAAATTCATCATTGTTTTATTATGAAATGAAGTCAATACAACTTCCTCTTTGTTTAGTTTGGTCAAGAGCAAGCCCAAATTTAAATTCTTCCCGTATCTTCCATCTGAAATCCAACTCTTTTGCCTGTTGTGTGACATAGCTGTCTGTTTCAGTTCTATGTCTATGTGTTATGATCCTGTGTCTGTTGCCTCGTGTGTGTGTGTGTGTGTGTGTGTGAGAGAGAGAGAGAGAGAGAGAGAGAGAGAGAGAGAGAGACTGTGTGAATTTATGTGCTGATAGGTATGTTTGATTCTAATACTATCTTTCATACATGTCACTAACAAAGACTTTTACTCTATATTTATTGACAAACACAGAAAAGATGTTTTGGAAAAGAAAAAGGGAATTTTTTACAGAAGCATTTAAAAGAGATTTTACAAGAGAATACATTAGTTGATTATTTTACTTACTTGAAAGTGTAAAAAATGCTAACAGCTGTTGGCCGCATGTTGCTTTCAACATGGGGTTTTGTTATTTAAGTTTTCTTTCAATATGTTAGTTATTTTAAGAACAGTTAACACCCACACACCCACACACACACACTCACACTCACTGTTCTGGGTCTAGGAAACGGAAAAGTATATAACAAGATTAAAGCTATCCATTTAGTTTAGATTGAATGTAAAAGCTGATTTCATCAAAAATCTGAGACATAGTAAGTTGGCTACATTTTTCTCTGAAAGGCAGGTTAATCTTGAACAGGCTGAGAACACTGTACTTTAGCAGACTGAATACCTAGTCATGAATGATCTCAGGGCATGTTATTAACTTGGACAAGGGCTCTGGGGAAAAGTTCGGTCCCTTTGCAGTAGAGATATTTTTGGAAAATTGTATCACTATGGATCAACTTTGCACCTGAGTAACTGTGTTGTTTTTCTTTTCCTTTCAAATATTTTTAAGACTTTTGAAAATACACCAGTAGACTTTGTTTTGGTAAACTATTTTTTCATAGTGTGATGTCTTTTTTATTTTAAACATTTACTCATTTTACATAACAACTACAGTTCCCCCTCCCTCCCCTCTTCCTGCTCAGAGGTAAATTAGTTTTTGACTAAATGTTCATGTTATCAAGAATCACTGAGGTTCATGTTTGAAAAAGTAGCTACTAATTTTGTGTATTTTTCCATAAAGATGAATAGGGTTTGCATAATATGAACAGAGTCATAAATGGTGTCTCAAATAGAAATTTGGCTGAATGAAGACAGCAAAGCTTCCATTCATAGCCCCTGTGGAGAAGGTTATAGAACTGGGATTGTTGACAAAGGAAAATTATTCTGTCATTGTCACCTGATAGTTTCCTAGGAGATTTACATTCCAATTTCTGTGTAAAGATTCTTGTGTAGAAGTAGCATTATAAATTAAATTATATCTGTACAGATTTGTTTTTTATTTTATTTGTATATGTGGGTATGTGTATATTTATGAACCCTATCTGCGTGTAGTGCTTGTGAGATTGGAAGTGAGTATCAAGTTACATTAAAACACAGGCATCTATGAGCTGCCCAATGTGGGTGTTAGAAACTCAACACTAGTCATCCACAGGAAGAACAAGTGATCCTAACTGCTGAACCATTTCTTTAGCCTCTATGCCTGTACTATCAAGACAAAACTATCTGTATCAGTTGTGTACCTTCAGAAAAAAATTAAATAGTGACTTGATGTAACTTTAAATATTTATTTCCTTCAATTACTTTGAAGTACAATGCAGCTGGGTGGTAAAAAAAATTGACCTGATTTCTTACCACATAATTGCTTGATATAACAAAGTTACAGACAGGTAAATTATGGTTGGCTGTCAAGTTTCTACTTATTCTTGAAATGCATTTCCAGTGCCATTGCATTCAGAAATGTATTCAGGGTTGGTGCTTCAATATCTTTATTTCTTGTTGAATATAGATTTTCAGAGGCATGATATACAACAGGTAGCAGGAGCTTTAATTATATTCATTTAATATTTTTATAATTTGTCTTTATTCTTGGGAGTTTCATACATATATACAATGAAATATGGTCATATGTACCAAACGTTTCACTCTCCTAGTTCAATTCTTATGTTCCACATGTCACAATCCAAATTTAGTAGTTCTGGTGACTTAACAAGGGAAATGGGAGTAGTTTCTGTTGTGTTGGAGACCTCTGGCATCTCTCTAAAAAATAATTCCTATGGAAGTCATCTCTGCTTTTTGTCAAGATTTTCATTTAGTTGCCCATGCCTTTGAAACCAACATTTTATATCAAGGTAGGGTAATTCCAGTCAACACTTTTTTTAGTTATATTTTTAAATTAATTAGTTTTGTATCAGAATCTTGATATATATTCCTAGTTTTGACTAAACTGCGTTCCAATGGGATGTCCCCAGCTAGGTCCTTGGGCAGTAGAGGAGAGGGTGCCTGAACTGGCCTTATCCCATAGCCACACTGATGAAAATCTTGAATATCACTATAGAATCTTTGTCTGGCGATGGATGGAGATAGAGACAGAGACCCACATTGGAGCACTGGACTGAGCTCCCAAGGTCCAGTTGAAGAGCAGAAAGAGGGAGAAGAAGAACAAGGAAGTCAGGACTGCGAGGGGTTTGTCCATCCACTGAGACGGTGTGACTGATCTAAGGGGAGCTCACCAAGGCCAGCTGGACTGGGACTGAACGATCATGTGATCAAACCGGACTCTCTGAATGTGGCTGACAATGGGGGATGGCTGAGAAACCAATGATAATGGCACTGAGATTTGATTCTACTGCATGTACTGGCTTCTTGGGTTCCTAGTCTGTTTGGATGCACACCTTCCTAGGCCTGGATGGAGTTGGGAGGGCCTTGGACTTCCCACAGGGCAGGGTACCCTGCCCTCTCTTAGGACTGGAGAGGGAGGAGGTAGGATGAGTGTAAGAGTAGGAGGGAAATGGGAGGAGGGCAGGAGGTGGAAATTTTGAATGGTATTATCTATAAAGAAAAAAAAATAATAAAATGTTGGAAAAAAGACTTTTTAAAAACAAAGAGAGTTAGCTAGCATGATACTTTCTGTATTAACACTGCACTTCTTTTGCATAAGAGGTAGTAATAAAGTTTCTTTGAGTTGTTAAATTGTTTTATTTTCAATTTATTTTTTTGTAATTCTGAAGATTGTGAAGTTCAAGGTCAAGATACTTGTAGATTCAGTGATGGAGGTTCATTTCATAACTAGTTGCTAACCATCTGCCTTATCTCATGACAGATGTGAGAGACCCACTACAGCACTAATCACATTTATAAGGACATCTAACCTAAGACATTTGAAGGACTAATCTTCCAAATGCCATTTCATTAGGATTTAAGTGTCAATGTATGATTTTCTACCAACACAAGCATCAGTGTATAAAAACTTTTAGATGTGTGCATATACGTGGATGTGTGATTATACATTCTTATTCCTGAATCCATGGGGTTTACTCATTTAGTTAGAAAATATTTTTTAATTAAATATGAAAGGTTTATACCAGAGTCTTTTGTTGTTTAAGAGTAGTAGATGGAGTTTTAATATTTTGATGTGATGAATATTAAGTAAACATTTATTCTAACATATATGATTGTCATCACAATCCTATATTTTGCCTGTTCATTGCTATTACATACAAAATAGCAATACAAATTATATCCATTTGAAACAAATATCTAAAATTTTGCTAATTATTATGAATAGATCAGTAAAGTTTACCTAAATCATTTTTTGACTGACACATCAGTATATATTTCACAAGAGAGTATCATTATATCCTATGGCTTTTATTTATTGTGTCATAGAAGAAATAATGAATTTAAATTAATCATTTGGGTAACTCAATTTAAAATATAGCATAAAGATTTGAAAATTAAAATTAAATGAATATATGTACTATATCATACAATATATGCTGCTTCTAATATAGCTTGTCAAATATATATTATTTATATTAGTTTGTTTTAACTATAGTTAATGTAAATATATTTATTTAAATTATATTTTTTTCTTCAGAACTATATTGGATTATAGGTAGAATGCATTTTAAGAGTGTGGTTAAATTATTTATTTTTTTATATTTTAGAAGATTTATTTCTTCCAAGGAAATACCCAAGTGTGTAGCTGAAGAAAGTGCTTTGTTTATATACTGATGTCTCTCAAAAATTGATTGTTTTTATTTTTGGGGATTTAATGTTTTCAAGCTTTAAATGTAGTTACTTGATATCAAGGTGATTTCAAACATCTTTGTAAATGAGTGATGTAGTCAAATATTCAAGAAATTCAAAGCCGCTCATTACATTTCAGAGTTTGATAGGAAGGAGCAAGTGACAAGCTCCACTCACCAAAGACAGGGAAGGAATGCGTGCTTCATTTCCTTTTATGCTCATGTGACAGTTTACAGGGACATGACTAAGATATTATGAATGGGTGAGAATAGTTCGTGATCTGTTTACCAGAAAATCAAGAGGATAAGCTCAGACAAGCCAGTACTTCCCATGGTGTTCCTGTTCCTCCTAGACACAAAATTAAACATTTAGCAACATACTACAGATTGCTGAGTGCAGAACTCACCACTCAGTTCCTAAGTCACAGGTTTAAAACATAAACAAGATCTAAGGAGGTAGATTGGCAGGTAAAGGAATCTGTAGGCAAGTGTGAAGGTTGTGATCCCCAGTAACCATGTAAATATAGGTGTGCATAGCAGTCTGCTTCTAATTTCCACATTGGAAGGCTCAAAGAAATGGAACCCTGGATTAAGCTTACTAACTTAATTAACCAGAATAGTGAGCTCTGGTTTCAGATGAGAGAATCATTCTCAATGAATAGTGTAGAAACAGCAGAAGACCCTCAACATGAGCCTCAGGCCTGTACAGGGATTCCCACTCATATACATGTGCACTGGCAAACATACTCAAATTCTACATACATATGAACATACACATATGCATGCACATTACGTATCTAAGAAAACAAAACCAAACAAACAAAAGTTAAAAAGCAAAACACAAACAACACCATTTTCATCCTCTTGGAATGTCCTAGCTGTTTTGAGGCCACACCATTTGACTAAAAGTGGCATTAGGTAAATGTCATTACTAAGTTGCTGAAAATCTTTGCTGAAAATAAAAAAAATATGGAACAATTTATACTGCTCATAATTGATGTTAGCCATTAATACTCTGATCTAAAGAAAATAGATTTTTTGAAACAGAGTGTTTAATCTGTTTCTAAGAACTTTTTTATTTTCTACTCAATGTGCCAATGAGTCATTTAGCAATGTAAGTGGGAGCTTGGTTAGAGGTTCTAGCAGGGGAGTGCAACTACTCTCATACCCTTAATAGAAAACAAGTCCCCCTTCTCCTTAGGGAAGCCCATTCTCTTCAGCAGAGTATGCAAGGTGTATGTGTGTGTGTGTGTGTGTGTGTATGCAAGTGTATTTTTTTGCGTATTTATTCATTTTCTCATCTTGTTTTATTCTTGTTTGTTATTTATTTGCCTGTTTTCTCAAGGAGGGGCTTAGTGAGATGGCTCAGTGGCTAAGAGCACTGGTTGCTCTTCCAGAGGACCCAGGCTCAGTTTCCAGCACCCATATGGCAGTTCACAACTGTCTATAACTCCAGTTCCAGGGGATCAGACACCCTCATACATACATCCTTGCAGCCAAAACACCAATGCACATGAAATAAAATAAATAAAAAATTTAAAGAGAGAGAGAGAAAAAGAAGGCATGGAGTTGGAAGGGTGGGAATGTGGAGAGGATTTGGGAAGAGAAAAATGAGGGTAAACCATTACCAAATATATTGTATGAAAAAGATATTTTCAATAATGACAACAATGACAGCGAAAAGTAAGGTGCTTGATTGGTAGACTATGCCCCAGAATTTTATCCATGAAGAATATTATCCCTGATAAAACACGGTCAGCAAACTACATTCATGCTTGTGTGTGTCATGACAATTACTATTTGAGTTTTCAGACACGTGTCAATTATCTGTAAACTTCATTTTCTTTCCCACCCTCAGGTTCTCCAACTGGTGGAGGGAAGTAAGTTTTTTAATATGCATACTGCTTGTATTTATAGTTTTTCATAGCATAGCATTATATGCTACTTTGTAAAGTATTGACACACAATTATATTATATTACTTTGGTTATCTGCATGTGCATCGCTGCTGGTTTATTATTTCATAACCATTTATGTAAGAAAATAAACAAAATTTTATGCTTAATAAGTGCAAGCCATTAAATATATAGTTTTGATAGAAAATAAGATGTTTATTAGAATGATTTATTTAAATAGAACAAAATCACCTTTATATAGAAAAGTACATACCCATTATTTATCAAGGGAAATTGTTAACATCCTTCTTCTTTTATGTTTTTAATGTAATTCACCTCACCAAAGACAAACTATTTAAAATATATAGTTAATAAAATACATTGCTCAGGTAGTTCATAATCAGACACCCAAAACAATATGTTGAAGATTTTTTTTGTCACTCGAATATATATATGTACTGATTTTCAAAAACCTATCTGACAAACGTGTCTTATTATTCTTAATTATTTAATTAATTTATTTTACTTCCCTATCACAGTGTCCCCTCCCTCATTGCCCCAAGCCCCAATCCACTTTTCCCCTTTTTCTGTTCAGACAGTGGCTGGCCTCCCTCAGGTATCAACAAACCACGGCATATCAAGTTGCAATAAGACCTCCCATTGTATTTAGGCTGGGCAATGCAATTCAGAATAAAGAATAGGTTCCCAAGAGCCAGCGAAAGCATGAGGAACAGCCTCTGCTCCCATTATTACAAGTTCCACAAAGCAGACCAAGCTACACAAGTATATGTAGAGGGCCTAGGTCGGTCAGATGCAGGCTCAGTGATTGTTGCTTCAGACTCTATTAGTTCCTATGAGTCATGGTAATTGTTTCTGTGGGTTATCTTGTAGTCTACTTGACTCCTCTGGCTCCTATAATCCTTCTTCCCTATTTTTAGTCGGCTTCCCTGAGCTTGGCATAATGTTTGCCTTGGGTCTCTGGGTCTGTTCCCATCAGTCAATGGATGAAGGCTCTCTAGTGACAATTAGGGTAGTCACCAATCTGATCAAAGGAGATGGCCAGTGCAGGCTACGTGTCCACTATTGCTAGATCATTCTTGTAGGTTGGTGGAAATTTTCCATGCATCAGGTTTCTACCTGATTGGGAAATGTGTCCTCCTTGATTAAAGTCATTATGTTTTTCAGTCCTCTCCCTCTCCATCCACCACACAACTTGATCCCTCAAGTTCCCATCCTTACCAGCCCCCAATATACCCAGGAGAGTTCTCCTATTTTCCCTTCACAGATCCATACCCCCACCCAGGGACCTCATTGTTACTTAACCTATTTGAATCTATAGATTGTTGTATAATTATCCTTTACTTTACAGCTAATACCCACTTATGAGTATAAAACATACTGTGTTTTTCTTTCTGGGTCTGGCTTACCTCATACAGTATTATTTTTTTCTAGTTCTAATCATTTACTATCAATCTTCCCTGTGCCATTTTTTTTTAACAGCCGAGTAATACTCCATTTAAAAAATGTACCACATTTTTCTTTATTCTTTCTTCAGTTGAGGGACATATGGATTGCTTCCTGGTTCTCGCTATTACAAATAAAGCTGCTAGACGCATAGTTGAGCAAGTGTCCTTGTAGTCTGATTGAGCATACTTTGGGTATATGCCCAAAAGTGGTATCACTGCATCTTGTGGCAGAGTGATTCCTATTTTTCTGAGAAAGCGTAGTATTGAACAACTTAAAGAAATGTTCAACATCTTTAACCATCGGGGAAATGAAAATCAAAGTAACTCAGATTCCCTTTTACCTATCAGAATGGTTAAGAACAAAAACACAAATGGCAGTTTATGCTGGAGAGGATGTGGAACAAAGGGGACACACCTCCATTGCAGTGGGAGCACAAACTTATACAGCCACTTGGCAAATTTTTATTCTTAAAGACTCAGCACGGAACAAATAATCACCTCTGCTAGAGTGGCACTCTGACCCCATGATCCCATTTCCTGTTTTAATTAACCTTTATAAGACCAATTATTTTTCCTCTAGATTTGCAATGCAAATGTAACTGAGTTATTTAAATTACATGTGAACAAAAAGGTGTGACATGTGGGTTGCTAATGCGTCTGCCCACTGGAAACAATACATGTCTTTCCTGAGTTAGTTGCTCCTGAGGTGTCAGAGGCTGGACGAATGTAATGCAGGTCAAATAGATTCTTTGACTCTTTCAGCTGTGAGCAGCTGATGGAGAGTTGCTGACTAGTAAGGACCCCAGAAAAGGTCAGGGGGTCAGTATGAGGACATTAAATGCTTCAAGTATGGTCCAGGGATGCTGCAAGGAAGGTGAGAAGGCACTGAAAACAAACTTGGCCCGTTTCGCAATATTGCCTACAGCTGTGATACATCATGGTAAATATCACCACGGCTGATATGTGCCTGTCATACCTGTCATCTTGACACATAGTCATTGCAATTTCTTTTCTATTTTTTCCGTATTAAACTTGGTTAATGTTAGCTACATCTTCCTTTCTGAGTTTGGTCTGTAATGTCCCATTTTACTATACATAAATATATTAATACCTAATGTCACAATTGATTTCTATCATTTTCTAACTTAGTAGCTCTCTTTGCTTTTGCTGATCTTCATTTACAGTTTAGTGAGTCTTCATAGTTATGGCTTATTAATATGTGTAAAAAAAGAAAAGAAAAATGCAATAAACTAAGGATGAGTGTAAATTTGTGAGAACAATACAAAAGCCAACAGAAGATGAGAAGAATCACGTTTGCCAGATGCCATTTACCAAAAAATTCACGTGGAACTGAAGCAACAAAATACATTTAAATTTGTATATAGACACACTAAAAATTTTCCACTTAAATCAATTATACTAATTATTATATGAAAATTACAAAAGAGTATACCAACACTGAATTCATATCTTGAGTGTGGGCATCAGTTATTAGATGATGCACTTATTCCAATAATTTTAAAATACGGAACCATAAAAACTACACTTTTGCCTGTCTAAATCTCTAATTTTTGTCCAGTAAGTTTTATTTGAATAAACTTTATCTTAAGGTAATGCACTTTCCTGTTCTTAACAGAAATTTAAGCATAACTCTTAGTGAATCAAACAACTCAGCAGCGTAACTGATGATTATTTGCAATAATGTCCATGAGTGATTCTTGTGGCTGTCTTCTTTCTACATGTAACACGACTAAACCCTTAGTTAGGCCCCTTCACATCTATTCCCTTAGTTAGGCCCCTTCGCGTCTATTCCCTTGATTAGGTCCCTTCGTATCTATTCCTAGTTTAACAGTTCCAATGCACAGTCACCATTTCCTTTCCATGATACCACAGCAGTCTTTCAGCAATGATTGTTGCTTTTGTGCCTTCAGTATCAACAAAACCCCTAATCCTTCCACAAAGTTCAAGGATCACTATAGCTTTGCCAAGCCTACCACCCAGTGAGTAGAAGAGCTGCTTCTAAAATAATATGGTTTTTATTGTAGGAAGCAGAACTTGTCCTAGCTTGCTTCAACTGTCAACACGCCACAAAGTAGAGTTCTAGGAGGAAGTCTCCGCTAAGGGATTTCACAGTTCATATTGGAATTTGGCCATGTCTTTAAGAGGTTGCCTTTATTAATTATTGATATAAGAGGCACCAGACCACTGCGGGTGTCATTATCCCCAGGTTTATAAACCTGTGGGACATAAGATAACTAGCGGGAAAGGATTAGTCACTAAGTGAGCTAGAAAATGCTTCAGCCAGCAGTGTCACTCCAAGGCTTCTGTTTCCCTCCCTCCTCTGACTTCCCTAAATAATAGTACAGCAAATCACATAAACCCTTTTCCTCCCCTTTGCTGCTTTTATTCAGTGTTTTATCATAGTAACATAAAATCAAACTAAAACACAGCAATATTAAATGTTCTCTTAAATAATTACACATTGCTCTATAGTTGACCAAATCAATTCAATTCAGTAGTCACTGTAATCACTTAAGGAAAGCATCTACTTCTGATGATGGAACATCAGCTCACCCCTCTAACACCTATCAGTCTCTCATCTCTTGACCCCAGTGTCTAACTGAAGGCACACTTCTTTCCTGTAGACTCCAGACTTGCAGTCTTCTTATGGCCCCCGAGCTTAGTGTTGTCTATTTCATCCTCACGTATCTATGTAAATGACCTGCTGTTCAATACCATGCATAGGTGTACATGCTGTTTCTGTAGAATAAAGAGACAGAAAACACTATTTTGATCTTATTGATCAGGTTAAAAATGTTCCAGAAAACTACCAATACATTCAAGAGTATAATTTCTGAAGAAATTGATGCCAAGAAATTTTATCCTCTTGACAATATTTGCATTATATGAAAACTGGATATTTTCAACCCTTTTGTCAAGGTTTTAGGCATGATAAAATAAAAGGTGTGTTTTGTAATAAGAGTTACAGCAAATTACATTCTAGAGAATATAGTCTCTTGTTGATTTATAGAAATTTCTGCATACATACTCCTGAATGTTATTGAAGAGTAAAACTAAAGATACCCTTTTTATATTTTAAAGGGAAATATAAGGATCAAAATGTTAAATTGGGTTCTTTTGTTGCCTCATAAAGTGTATAAAAATCAAAGTTATTATTTCTCATATGCTTGGATTGAAATTAGTGATTCATGGAAATGTATTTCTGCTTCACTGGCTAAACTCTGTAGTGCACAATAATTATCTAATACAAAGGAGTTAAGACTACTGACTGTCTGGAATTAATAGAAGGTAGTTCAGGAGAAGAGATTATCTGGGCAAGAGTTAATTATGAAAAGAGTCAACTGAGACAAAGTACTGGCGTGCTCATTAGACTAATGAGGGGTTGCTCCTCAGCTCACATTTTAAGAGCATTTCCTCAGGGTCAAAATTCATACTACTGCCATTTTGTTTTGTTGTGGTTCATTGAGACTTAGTCTGGCATTTAAAATAATGGGCACTGTATAACCAAGAATAGAAGGGGGTTATGATCCTCCTGTCAGGAAATTAAAAATAAAAATTTCAGGTACCATGATAGCATAGTTCACATTTTTTATAAGATTTGTTCAGATGTTTTATTAAGAAATGAAAAGTTATGGCAATGATGGGTAAGTGGTTGCAAATTTTCTTCATTTAATGTTAGAGTTACATGTAGATTGAAAATGAATTTTCTCAATTTAAGATTAAGTAGAGATATGAATAAGAAGATCATCGCACAGCACACTGAATACAATATGTAATTTATGCAGTCTGTTCATCTATTGCCCCAATTATCTCTTTTCATAGACTGTACTTATACCAGTGAAACTAAAACTGTCTAACTCACCTAGCTTTTCTGTGTAAAACTGAATAAAGAGCATTTCTATTCCACAGAATCCCATGTCATCTACACATTGACATATATTTTAATTTTTTGGTTATTTTTGTTACATTTTCAACATATTATAAAAGAAATGTGTAGTGAATTATTACATATAAACAAAGAAAGCAGTTCAGACTCTAAAAAGTGTGAATCTTTTACAATGTCATCAATTCAGCTCAGGCAAGAATTATGTGAACATTTTGCAGTTCAAGCTACATTGTTTCCTAAAAGGAAGTTTCAGTCACTTGGAAAATAAATTATTGTACATCATATGTTGATCATGTGTTGAAATCTAACTTAGGTGGACTATTTCACAGACATGTTGTAGAGTGAAGTAGAGTAGGGAAGATGGAAGTTTTAATCTAAGAGGACATATTGATGACAGGTTTACTTCTTTGATAGTGCTAACTTCAATATATGCTTATAACTGTAATAATAGAATTCATGATTCCGCAGGGCACATTTTCAAATGAGACCATAATTGGAAATAATATGTATTTTCTATATGCTCATTATTGACATTATAGAATGTTTACAGGGATTCTAACCCATGCCTTTTTACACATAGTTTTCTATTAACAAAAACCAACCAACCAAACCAAACCAAAACAAAAAACAAAGAGTGGCTGAAGTTTAGAATATTTAGAGTATTTCTTATTTCCACACTTGTTGGAATCCTATCATGCTGGTTCAAACCATTTAGCATTACAACATTTGCACTAAGGCGATACTTTGAAGTTAAGGTGAGCATTTTGTCATTCCTTGTGTTCCAGTCTTCAGGTTTTTTCCCCAAGTATTTGAGAACATTGAGGCAATAGAAATTGCTTGTTTCATTGCTTGTTCAAGAACAAAAGGTTACACATGTCTTTAATCCTAGCACTCGGGAGGCAGAGGTAGGCTGATTATCGGTGAGTTTGAGGACAGCCTGGTCTACAAGAGCTAGTTCCAGGACAGGCTTCAAAGCTACAGAGAAACCCTGTCTCCAAAAATCAAAATAAATAAATAAATAAATAAATAAATAAATGAACAGAATGAGGCAATTGTTCTAATTGTTCTAAGAGAAGGTGATTGGTGTTCCTATAAAATTATCCAGTCAAACTATATGTGTGAAAACTAAGAAACAAGTCTGGCAACTTGAGTCTTGAGCTCCAACCCCCCAAAATGGGTTGTTCAACCAGACCCTAGAACTCCCAGGTGTCATCAGACATCATTAAAGTGCCATGACATGTCACTACACACATATGTGTGTGACACACAAATTTGTGCATGCACCTACACATAGAATTACATGATGACCTTGCATATCTTCAGGTATGCACATACATATAAGTGCATGCACAGACACACACACACACACACACACACACACACACACACACACACACACACCAGAATAAAAAACCAAATATAAATTTGAAATTAACATGGCAACAGATGCTATTTATACCTCTATATCCTGAAATTTCCTTGAGTCCAGGCTCTGTGTGTGTTTGTGTGTATGTGTGCGTGTGTGTGTGTAACTCGTCATTTAGAAGTCAGAGAACAACTTTTGTAAGTGGGTTCCATGGTTTTCCCTTGTTGAGACATGATGTCTTACTGTTGCTTCAAGTTATGTACTCCTTACTAGATGATCCAGTAATTTCTAGTGATTATTTTTTCTTTGCCTACCATCACAGGGGAGGATTTTATGGATTATTGATGCAAGACAGAACATTAGGCCAGTGTTGGGTCCTAGAAATTATTCAAGTCATCAGACCTAAACAGGCAGCACCTCTATTTCCTGGACAACAGAGCAGGTCCCTGAATTGAGATTTTGAACTTAAATTCTATAGTATTGACTATCCTATCTCCTCTATTATAAGAATAAAAAACTTTCCCCAGGACGTAATGAAGAAATAGAAATCTCATAGTTAGCAGATTTTCCAGGAATTAAAATCCTTCACTTTGGCTGGAAGCTCATTGTGGCACAGGAAGTTAAAGGAGATATGAGATGACACAGAGAAAGTCAGTGAGATCAGCAGGAAGCCAACCAATGGAAGTTTCTGAGTCTTACTTGAATCATCAGGCCAGTTCCTCTTCAAGCACATATATGCATTAAGTACTTCTTAGAGAAAAATTACTTTGGGAATTTTGTCTAGTTGAGTTTCCTACAAGAAGCAGAGAACAGCCAAGATGCCTGGAACAGGAAGCAGCCAGGCAAGCCTCCTGGAGGAAGCAGAGACAAGATAAGCCACTTGAAAGATACTCATTCTAATCTGTTCAGTTCCATGTTGGTTGTACATGTGATCCTTGTTTCCAGCTTTCATGGGTTGTCGTCCATAATCGGGTGGACTTATCTGATGCAACTGTCTTTGAGTTATTTGTTCTCCAATTACTAACCCTTAACCCATATTCTTATAAATAACACTGATAAAATTCACAGGTTCTCAAAGTTGAACTTTGGTGATATACTTCCTTTGATGTTTCAGCTCCTTATGTGGAGTGAGTAGATATTTGTTCATAATTCACCAGGAGTAATGTCATACAGTAACCCACCAATGGTTTATGATAAATTGAACTGATTGTCATCTGTCATTTCTTCCTTTCTTCTCTGTGGTTTTTACTGTATAATAATTCTTACCTGCAGATAACAGTTGGGTAACAATTGAGTCAACTGTACTGCAGTAACTCCAGGAACAGTCACCTGACACATGGATGCAGTTCTCTCTTCATGATGTTAACATGGCAATGACTTCATTATCAGTGTCTTCCA
>PVIU01026478.1:0-22433 GCA_004026605.1 Ondatra zibethicus | reverse complement strand
GTGTGACATCCAGCAGATGACACAGTGTGACAACCAGCAGGTGATGCAGTGACAACCAACAGGTGATGCAGTGACAACCAGCAGGTGATACAGTGTGACAACCAGCAGGTGATGATGCAGTGACAACCAGCAGGTGATGACACAGTGTGACAACCAGCAGGTGATGCAGTGAAACAGAGGCTCCAGCCTAGCCAACTCTGTGCTAGAGCTACAGTGGATGTAAACACCTGTCCATCCTGTGGGCTAGCCCAGTTTGCCGTTGTTGTGACTGTTCCTTGTTTCCTTTGGCTAGACTTCTGAATGTGGGTCATCAAACGTGGGATCAAAGGGCCTCAGGGGATTATTGCACACACATTAGGTCTGATTTCAGGATGAAAAACTCTACGTAGGCCTCTAAGGTTTCCCTCAACTTGCCTTTTACTAAAACTAATCACATTGCGGCTACAGATACTAAGTGGAATTGAAAGCCAGCTCTCTGAGGAAGGGCCCCACAACTTTTCATTCTAAAGGACTCAACACACAGAAAGGAAATGAAGGAATTCACCCTTTCCTTCCCCACTCCCCCACCCGAGCCGGGTCCACTTTCCTCCAAGATTCTTACAGTATACATGGCAGAGTTCTGCTCAGGAGGATTTCCTGGACTAGGGCGTGTGTTTGATGGTTCGGTAAGTGGAAAAGGATAACAACCACACCATCACATACACTACTCTGTTCAAACACAATAGGAGTATGACGATAGCTTTGCGGGTGTAGCTCCCCCTTTAAATCCCACAAGTGTCTGGCGCATATAAGCTTTGATACACAGCATTTTCAAACCAGCCTGCTAGGCTGCATCCCCAGACTGAAGATCTTTTACCATCTGCTGCTGTTGTCTCTGGTTTGTCTCAGTCTCAAGGATCCCCCATTAGAACCCAGCCTTTCTTGCTAGCTCATTACATTCTCAACCTTTTGAGAATACATAGCTTTGCCTCTCTCTGGCTCTTTCCTCCTTATCAGCAAGTTTCTGAAGGTCAGAATTCTCTCAAGATGCATCCTGTATCACTCCAACTCTCCACGTTTAAAATGTGTTGGACATACCGTGCATGGTTGTTAAACGAGTAAAAGAGGGAACAGGCTTATTTGCCTTCAAACGGAACCCACGGAGAGAAATGAACAGGTGCCAAGCACTAGGTGTCACTTCACGCCCTCCCCCAGTACAAGCAAGACTGGGAGCTGGCTCTAAATTATTGATGAGGACACTGAGGCAGCCAGAGGCTATGTGGCCAACCTAAAGTTCCTCAGTTAATTAGGGACTGGATGGCAAGTGTCCTTCAAAACTTAAGGGACAGTGAGGAGGAAGGACCAAGACAGCCAATGTCAGCAATGATGGTCCCTGTGCAGCCACACCCTATTCCAAACGGTTTCCTGGGATCAGCCCAACTCCTGCACTTCTTCACCCACTCCACCCCCATCCACATTTATTCCTTTTATGATGCCATTTTAAAACCTCATTTAACCTCAAGTCGAAATACAAAGAAAGCTTCCCTTCCTTAGTCCTGAAACTGAGACCCGTGTCTGCATTTTTGTTCTCTTCAAACCCCTCTTTATTCTGCAATAATAAAAATGCCGCTTTTCATCACAGAACAGGCTGCATGCCAAAATAAATAGCACCTTGGATTTCCTTGAAAAGAAAGCTTGGCTCAATGCACAGCCTCACTGCCACAGAACTTGGACAAGTCAACCTTACAAAGTCAAATATTTAGCATGGTAGCACACCAAATAGCAGCCCCATTGGTCCCTTCGTGGTCACCTGGCAGAGACAAAGCTCTCTTTCCGAAAGAGAAAAGAATGCCTCTCATATCTGGGGGCGACCCTGCCCTCATCATGTGATGAGACAAGAGCTTTCATTCCCCATCCTAGGACCCCAATTTTCCAAGTGGTACTGGAAGCATCTGGTGGCTCGGCTCATCCGTGTGTGTGTGTGTGGGGGGGCTGAAGTTGGGATACCAAAGAAGTGAGCTGCACTCCTAAAAGATTCTACCTGCTGAGTTCTTAGCCAGGCTCACTTCCCACCCACCAGGAAATGGGATGGGGGAGGGCTTGGGCTCAGCAAAGCACACATTAACACAATCGCATTAATTCCATCTCTACATTTTTCTTCAAATGTTTCTCTTATTGTGCTCACACTGCAGCTGCTGCATCTGGGGCTTCTTGGAGAAGAGAGGGCAGTTGGGAAGCAAGCTGTGTACACACCACTCTCCTCAAGAACCCCTCCGTTCTGCAGCGCCCTAGCAGGAAGGACTGGCTCCCCAGAGGCCTGCTTCAAGTTACAGGAATGGAGCTGACTTCAGCACAGCCCAGTCTGCTTCCCAGCTGTTTGTTAAAGAACTCGGTCAGGTGACCCGTGACCTTGCTGGAAAAGCAAATACTGACTTTCTTTTTGCTCTCTGGAATAAGCAAGCTGGGTCAGAAACAAATTTACTGCTCAATAAGTTAATACTGGATCAGACAGGAAAAGGGAGAATGCTCAGATCTCTCAGATACAAACTTTGTTTTACAGGGACATACCTAAAGACACCCCCCCCCAAACACACACACACACACACACACACACACACACACACACACACACAATCTTTTTCCTTGATGCCTCCAAATCTGGGAACTCAGGAGAAGGAGCTCCCTCCTTCATTCTATAGTTTATCAATCTGTAATAGTGGTGTAGCCCCCTAAGGACTGGAAGCCTGCCAGACTTCATGGCTGCCATCCTGGTTCTGCCTTAGAAGCACCCTTCCCCTCCCCCACTCCCAGGGTGCTGGAACCAGCAAGGCTCGGAACATTAAGTGACTGAAAAGTCAGCTGGCAGGGTGGGACGATGATAGAATAATGCCCAGCGAATTCCCAGGGCCAAACTAGCACTTCCCATGTCCCACTGACCCACCAGTCTTTTGCCCTGGAACCCCAAGATGCACTCCATCTGCAGGGAGAAAAAAAAGCAAGTACTAAGTGACTAGCAAACTCCTTTGCCTTGGTTCCTGTCTCCCCCTTCGTCCGCTTCCCCTCCCCCCACAATACACCCTGCCTGCAGAATTTCTACCTGTTGGAAGGCCCAGCAATTCGGGAGGGAGGGCCGAGTGCAAGAGCCAGGCAGAGGGAGCTGCCTGGGGAGGGAAGTCACAGAACAGTCACAGCAGACAAGACCTGAGGTCCAACCTGGAGATGCTACATCTCTCAGAGCAGAGGTATGTGTGAGGTGGGGCCCAGGCTCCTATTCCTACTGAAGACAGACATGGGTGACCTGGTCCAACAGAGGCCCCAAGAGAGTCATGCTTCTTTTATACAGGCCCAGCAACAGTATTAGAGATACATGAACCCCTTGGTACCACCAGAGCTCTAACTGGGACCTGTAAGACATGTCACAGCAACTCTCTCTCATATACATTAACTACTGGGGGTACTTTCCAGCTCAGCCCAGACTCACATCATCCTTGTGCTGAACTTGATGCTGGCACTGTCACCTCACCCTGAACTGCCACCTATATCTTCCTAATACACATAGGAAGCACTTCCTTTCCATTCTGTGCCCCCTTTATCCCCACACCAGTGCTTAGAGCAGCCAGGCCAGGGTCTAGTATTCCTAGTATACAAGTAAAGAAAAAGAATGGAATTGTGTTCTTCTCAGTCTTTTTCTTGGAAGAGTTCCAAGCATCTTGCTTTATCTAGAGATGAAGAGACTTTCTGAAGGGCACAGGGGAATGCGTATGGCTGTAGACAAAGCTATAGAATTGACATGTATGCTTTTCAATTGTTAGAAGTGTTTGGTCATCCAAGCACCAGACAGTCAGCTAGGAAAGGATCCACAATGTAGCCTGAAGGCTAAGGGTATATGTGAAATGCACCAAGGAGCAAATTTGCTCTGGGATACATTTGAAAGTCCTACTATACATTGTTGTGGAACATTAGTTTAAGAGGTGTTGTGTTCATTTATGCTGTGGAATATTTGTTTAATGATGCAAAGATGTGTTGCATTCTTTTAGGTTGCATTTATTTAACTCTGTAAAGCTGAGTTACTTTGCCTGCCTAAAACACCTGATTGGTCTAGTAAACAGCTGAACAGGGAATAGCTAGGTAGGAGAGAGAAATAGATGGGGCAGGTAGGCAGAGAGAATAAATAGGAGGAGAAATCTAGAAAAGGGGGAAGGAGCAAGAAAAGGAGAAGGAGAAGAGGATGCCAGGGCCAACCACCTAGTCAGTCACACAGCCAGCCACAGAGTAAGAAGAAAAGAAACATATATAGAAAAAAGAAATGTAAAAAGCCCAGAAGAAAATGTAGTTAAAGAGAAATGGGGTAATTTAAGTTAGAAAAGCTGGCTAGAAACAAGGCAAGCTAAGGCTGGACATTCATAAGTAAAAATAAGTCTCTGCGTATTTATTTGGGAGCTGGGTGGCAGGCCCCCAAAGAGTAAAAAAAAACCCTCAACTACAGTCCATTAGTTAGTCAGCTAGAAACATAAGACATGTCTGTGGAAAGGGGGTAAGAAAGGTCCCTCCGTTTGTCCCATGCCTCTCCAGTTAGCCACCGGCCCTCTGCTCTGTGGGCCTAAGACAGGCATCGTCTTTTCCATTCTCAGGACAAAGTCTTCCATGTTCACTCTTGAACCCTTTTCCTTGAGGCCACACAGTCTTGTTGTACCACCTTGTTGGCCTGGCCAGGTCCTGCCTGTCCTCTGAGTCTCACACATCTTTCCCAGATGCAATGGTCATCTTGTCACTGTTCCCCTGCCTGCCTGACTTCTGCCACAGAAGGGCTGCCTCTGGGTCTGTGTCTCTGACCCCCACCACAATCTCCAGAAAGCATGTGAAATGATTTTATCCATGATCCCTATAGACAGACACTCCCTATGTGCCTCCCAACAGAGTGAGGGGACTAAGGGAGATCTCACAGGTACGGGAGGGTAGAAAGGATGGGGGAGTGCTAGCAAGGGTGCAGTGTTATAGTTAGATATTCTGTGGTAGAAGTATAGTCTGATGGATAGGCCAATTTCCCCGAGTTGACCCCTGCCTGATTAACATACAAATCATGCTAGGGGCCTTAAGATGGCTGAGTGGGTAAAGGTGCCTGTTGCCAACCCTGAAAAATCCAGTCCCATCCCATCACCCTTGTGAAGAAAAAAAGAGGCCACTCCCACAAGGTGTCCTCTGACCACCTCATAGAATCAATGTGCGCATTCACACATGTGCGCGCACGCACTCAACCTACATCCTTTCAAAGAAAAAAAATCAAATATTAAAAGTAAAAAAAAAAAAAGGGATGCTTAAGAGATGGGTCAGTGGCTTAGAGCACTTGCTGAGCAGTCATGAGGACCAGGGCGGCGACAAATGGGACGCTATGCAAATGTCTGCAGCTCCAGCCTCAAAGGACCCAAAGCACCTCTTGGCCCTTTGCACAGTACCTGCACACACCCACCCATACACCTACGTACTCACACAGATTCTGCACACAGAAATAAAATAAAGCTGAAGAAAAACCAAATACCCCCCCCAAAAAACAACAACAAAACCCTACCACCATCGCCAAAACAACAAAAATAGCAAACAACAACACTAGGAAGGAAGTACCAGGCCCTTGGCAGTGCCACTAATCAGCTTGCCTTAGACATTAGGATAAAAGACACAGAGAGCTGGGGCTGGTGGCACATACACGAAATCTAGAATGTGGGCGGAGAATCAGAGCTTGGGACCAAATGAGGCTTAACATCAGAGATACTGTGTATGCACAGGTCTTTCTACTCCTCTCTCTCTCTCTCTCTCTCTCTCTCTCTCTCTCTCTCTCTCTCTGTCTCGCAAAACGGTACTCAGTTCTGGCCCTCAGAGAGATATCCATCCATGCACTGGGCTGAATGCCTGCATCTCACAAAAGAGAAGTTCTCTGGCATCTCTATAACCCACCAAGTGCCCTCCCTTGCACTCCAAGAGTCAATCAGAACAGTCAAGGTGGCCCTCCGCTTCCCAGATGGGGAAACTATGCGTGTTCACAGGGTTCCAGAGCTCAGGCCAGGCCCAGCAGGTGCATTCAAGTCAGATTCCCTCTTCCCACTAAACAACACAGCCCTAACTGTGCGCGGCCTTGAGGGGAGATCTTCCAGGGCTCTACAGCCACAGGGGTGGAGCAGGGGTTCTGGGCTGCTTTGGAAGATGTCTCTGCAGTCAGGCAGTGCCCCCCACCTCTGTACTTCACCCTTCAGACATAGGGCTAACCTTGTGACCTCTGAATCACCGGAGAATTCCCAAGACTGAACACATTTCTCTTGAGTGACTTTTCCGTGGAGAACTGTTAACAAGAGAGAGGCTTCTTTCTTTTTGCAATGGAGGGATACTCAGTTTTTGTGGCAAATGCTCCTTCTGTCCCATGATGGAAAAAGTTGAACTGTCCGGATGCACTGAAATAGGGTTTGGCAAGATTCAACCCCCAAGCTTGTGGCTATGTCTAAGTGGTCCCTCGGGCTTCTGTACTTTCTTCAAAAAGGGTGATTATCGACAGATGGAGATAGAGACAGAGACCCACATCGGAGCACTAGACTGAGCTCCCAAGGTCCAGTTGAAGAGCAGAAGGAGGGAGAATATGAGCAAGGAAGTCAGGACCGCAAGGGGTTGGTCCACCCACTGAGACAGTGTGCCTGATCTAATGGGAGCTCTCCAAATCCAGCTGGACTGGGACTGAACAAGCATGGGATCAAACTGGGCCCTCTGAATGTGGCTGACAATTGGGGCAGACTGAGAAGTCAATGATAATGGCGCTGGGATTTGTCTCTACTGCGTGTACTGGCTTTTTGGGATCCTATTCTAATTGGATGCATACCTTCCTAAGCCTGGATGGAGGGGCGAGGGCCTTGGACTTCCCACAGGGCAGGGTACCCTGCCCTCTCTTGGGACTGGAGGGGGAGTGAGAGAGGGTGAGTGGGGGAGCGGGAGGGAAGTGGGAGGAGGGGAGGAAGTGGAAAGTTTGAGTGGTATTATTATAAAGTAATAAAAAAATTAAAAAAGGGTGATTGTTTGCTGGGTCTACTCTGATACAGGCTAGGAAGAAGCATCTTCCAGTATCAGGTACACATGGACCAAAACTGCCTCTCAGAGCAGGCTCGTCTTGGCCACAGTCTCCCATGGAATGAAACTAAATGGGGGAGAGAAAGAAATCAACAGGGGAAGTCATGGGTAGAACAATCCAGGCAGGTGAGTCACTCAAAAGACGGACTCCTTAAAGCAAGGGGAACTGTCTGGAGTCAGAAAGGTGGCAAAATCATGTGGATTGGGATGGGTGGGGCATAGACCTTCATCTACATCTGTCCTGCTTTCTAGAATGAACTTAACCTTTGAAACACACTGTGAAACCAAGATGCAAATAGACAAGGAAAAGAGGCAGAACAGACAATTCACCAAAGAAAATATGCAAATGACCAATATCTTAAAATATTTAATTTTATAAGTTAAACATGAAAAAGCTACCATCTTTTTTTTTCTCTTTCTGTACTACTGGGGATTGAATTTAGGTCCTTATGCATGCAAAGTAAATACCCTACCACTAAGCTAAGCCCCAGCCTCAGAATGATTGGCAAATCACTCTGGTTTGTGCTCAGCATTGTAGGTCCAATCCAAATGCTATCTGCTGTTATTTTTGTAATAGAAGGACAAAGTTGAGGTTCTGAGACTGTCAGTCACAAAGTCTGAACCTCTATTTTTCTAATGCTAACACACTGTTGTAAGTTATGAAACACACTCTCCTATATATTATATTAAAACATAAACAAACAACAAAAACATTTCCAAGGGAAGGTCCTGAGTGTTAGTTAAGCACATGATGAGATCCCCTCTCTGGTGGCAATGCCGAGACACAGTAGATTGTCTCCTAGCACCTGGCCTGTGTGCTTGGGGGCACTGTTCAGCTGGTTTGGGTGTATAGGGAAATAAAAGCCAAAGGCAACAGAAGCGTTCTAAGTGTAAGCAGAGCAGAGCGTGGCATATAGTCTCTTCAGGAAATAGGTACACTTGCAATTACTATAATACAAATTCAATTGTGACTTCCATATTGTATTTAAAATCTAATCACATAGGCACTTGAAAATGTAGTCGTGGTTGCTTTATTGTAATTACTGCACATGGCTGCACAGGACATCATTGACTTGTGCCTTGTTTCTCAAACCCTCTCCCTGCTGGGAGTGATTCTGCCTCACATTTACTCTGCACTCGCCTGTCAGCCAGCCGGCAGGTGGTCCTCAAGGAAAATGTCCAGGGAAGACCACAGTTTCAGATGACTGCAATACAGCCACATGGGCTTTGGAGAAACGTGTGTTGCGAAGGTGTGAGCCTCAGACCTGCAACCATTCTCCTGCCTCTGCCTCCTGAATGCTGGGATTACAGCATTACATGTGTTGCCATGTCCAGTTTATATTATTCTAAATATTAAATTCTTATCAGATATATCTGAAAAGTATTTACTCTGTTCTGTTGGAATGCTTTAGTTTCATGCATGCTAGATACACAATCTACTGCCATCTTTAATTTCTTCTGGTGGACCAGGAGCTCCTTGATGGCAAGAACTAAGCCCTTCTTGCTCATGTGAGGCATCTGTAGTGCCCATGTTTTTCTTTTGTTTTGGTCAGGGTTTTGTGCAGCCCTGGCTGACCTCAAAGCCTCTGTGTAACCAAGGATGACTTACACATCCAATCTTCCTCCTAAGTGCTGGTATCATAGGCATGTATGATCACTCTTAACTTCACGGGGCTCTTAAAAAGAATCCTAAAAACTGGGCGGTGGTGGCGGCGCACACCTTTAATCCCAGCACCTAGGAGGCAGAGGCAGGCGGATCTCTGAGGCAAACCTGGTCTGCAGAGCAAGTTCCAGGACAGCCAGGGCTCCACAGGGAAACTCTGTCTTGAAAAACAAAAAAATTAAAAATAAATAAACAAACAAATTTTCTTTTTTGAAAAAGGATCCTGGAAACACCCTATCTCTAAAATCTATAATTCTCATTGCAAAGTCCCTGCTTTAGTGGAAGGGGGTAAGAGTTCCCAAAGAGCTGTATGTGAATCCCAAATTCTGATTCTTTTTTCTTTTTTTTATATTTATTTATTTGGTATACAATATTCTATCTGTATGCCTGCAGGCCAGAAGAGGGCACCAGACTCCATTACAGATGGTTGTGAGCCACCATGTGGTTGCTGGGAATTGAACTCAGGACTTTTGGAAGAGCAGGCAGTGCTCTTAATCTCTGAGCCATCTCTCCAGCCCCCAAATTCTGATTCTTAAAGGTAAGTGACATAACAATGTGATTTTATTGTTATAAAGGATTAGGAACAAAATACATTAATTAATTAAATACTGGCATTAATAAACAAAAATTGTCTATAACACTAATTGTCTACTATGCAACATAGAGTGGGCCCCATCACCACCAAACAATACTGGCCCCAGAAGAAGAGACATCACTGGGTAGTGACTCTGGGAGGCCAGTGGAGTAACACCCTGCTACTTGATTGACATCCTTTCATGCACTCCTCTTCTGCAAGCTTGCTAGAGTGGGTTAAAGGCTCACAACTATAACCTCTGCCTGCTCTAAGGCCTGGATGCTAATTATCCTTATTCTTTTAGCTTCTCTTACTCGTAAAATCATATTTGGAAATTTTTGTGGCTTGCTGTCTTGAGAGTTTACTTTATCACCACTTAAATTTCCTCTTCTCTTTTAATCCTTTACTACCACTCCCTACTGGAACATCGGAATGAGTGGACTCAGTAGGACCACAAGGATTTTTGCTCTTCACGCTGTGCACTGCCGTCTAGATAGTTTGCAAGCCACAACTTGGAGTATACGGTTTCCCAGGAATTCAGCTCCACTCTTCCTTCCTGGGTCCTTCCGTGGAAGCATCTCATGTGCAGAGACTGATACCCTCTGTGTGGCAGGGGTAGGAGGCACCCCTGCATCTCTATGGGCAGTTCCAATACCTAGCATTACTGTCCTTGGGCAGAATCCAACTAAAGCCTTTTGAGGCACCAACATGGATGCCTAGCTTGAGCCCCAGGGACAGACTGTTCAGAGCTTTACGTGGGCTGTGGCTTCTATCTTCTGGGTTGGGAGGAAGGTTTTTCTTGGATCAAATACACACAGCCTGCCCACTCAGGAATCTGTCTAAACAAAACTGAAGATGAAAAGTGATCCCCAGATATCTGGGTGTTACCAATATTGTCTTTTTCTCTTTAATTGCACAATACCCGATCTAGCCTCTTACTAGTTCAGTATGCAGAATAGACATCTGTCCTGTGTGTCAAACAAGGATGATGGATATTTAATCTCAGCAACTTGCCAGCTGAGGCAAGGGTGGGTATCATCAGAGATGAACCAGCAAGATGAGGAACTCTAGAAACTTCTATCAGTTTGAGTGCTTCTTGGAAGCAGATGGAACTCACTTGGTATGCTATCTGGCATTACTCAGCAAAATTGGGTACTATTGTGATCTGGGTTTTGTTCTGTTATACTTAATGTAGGTGCTATAGTTCAATGTATTTCTCAAAGTTCATGAGTTGGAATTTAAATTGTGGCAACAATGTTGGGGAATGGGACCTAACAAGAGGTAATGGGGTGATCAGAGGTGTGCCCCCATGAGTAAATGAATTAGAGGGTTAGCAGTTGAGAGAGTAGGCTCACATAAAAAGCAAGTTTGGCCTTCACTTGCTCAATTGTTTGTCCCCTTTCTTTCCCCTCTGCTTTCTTTCCCCTGGTGACCGGGTGGTACAACACAAAATCCTTCTGCAGATGCCATACTGTGGTGATATCTTGTTTGTACAAAGCTTGCCTGAAGATCAGAGGGCAGAGCTAGCCACTCGCCAACCATAGAGGTCTGGAGGTCTGTACAGACAGACAGGAAGTGATGGGGCTGGGCGGAGAGAGGAAGCAATAAGATGGGAGGAGACAGGAGCTCGGGCTCTTTTCCGCTGGGAAGTTGAGTAGGTGAGGTGGCTGTGGTTTGCTCCTTCGTCTCTCTGATCTCAGCATTTCCCCCTATATCTGACTCTGGACTTTTATTATTAAGATCTATTAGAACGCATGCGTGTTACATCACACCATGCTCTTAGTCTTCCCAGCCCTGGAACCATGATGAGTCAAGTAAATTCCTGTTTGTGATAAATTACTCAGTTTCAGATATTCTCTTACCTAGACTTATCTTAGAAAACAGACTAAAATAGCAGGCAAAGTCACTAAAGAAACATATTTCTGAAAGTCACACCCCAGGTTTAAACTATCCGACAGCAGCTCAGAGCCATCACACAATGACTGGGCATGCGGAACACAGTACAGGCCGACTTTCATTAGGCTTCTCCTTACATCATCCCTCAAGCCACACTGCAGCCTCTTTCAAGTCAAGAGTTTTCCTGCTTCTGCAAACCTTTCCCAGCTCCAGGCCAGGGCTTTGCAAGTAGTGAGTGTCCGTCCCGTCATTTTCACTGGCTCTACTGCTGAGAGAAGAGACATCTCTAACAGGACCTTGGACATCATCTCCGTCCCCGTGATGTGCGTGCGTTTGTCAGACACCACAGCTAAGGTCAGATTTTGCTTTCTAGGCTCCAGGTCTAGCGCTTACTATTAGGAACTCGTGCTATGGTGCTTGTATGCTTCATGCTTTGGAGGAGACTGACTTGATGGCTTCTTGGAAAAACAACATGGCTACTATTCCCAGTTTGCATGGAGAATAATGGAGCTTTCATTGTAGTGACTGCTTGCCAGAACACTGCTCCTACTCCCACTGGTGACCTTTGCTTGCAGCCTCTGGCTACAGAGGCGGTACCAAACACAATAATAAGAACCGTTGCCAATGTCAATTAAGCACCTTCTCTGTATTCCTCCTTTACTCAAGCCTCCCGAGCACCTGGGGCCACGCAGTTATGACTCCTCTGCAAATAAGATAAAGATGGCTGCCTCGTGACCCAGTCGGAGCTCAGTGCTGTGCTCAAAGAAACAGCGGCTAAGCAGATAAAAAATTAATTGGAAGCAATCCAAACCTTCACTGCAGTCTCCAGAGAAAATACCGAAGAGGAAGAGCATGCTCAGTGCAAAGCAAAACTTCTGCTTTCCTCTTGGCTATTCTGGGCACCTTGCTCCAGCAGCACAGCTGCTCCAGCCGCAGAGAGCTTTACTCCCAGCATCCTTTGCGTAGACACATCTCCTGGCACCTCCACCACACTCCTCCCCACCTGGCACAGTTCACCTCCACCAGGTTCTCTCTGCCCTCTCCCCAGGAATTCCAGTGCTGGCTCCACTGTTCGGGCCTTTATTCTCTCTGGAGAACCCCATCTACACAGTAACAGAGCAATAGTGAAGCGGGCTATGCCTGGCATTTCCTCAGAAGGCTTCACAAGTAAAGTTATGAATACTCACTAACGGTTTTATTATTCACTATAACTGTTTTATGGTGAGAGAACTAGGGCTTAAATAAAATACAGGTATTTATATTGTTAATAATACTTATTAAGTGCACACTGCCCTGTAGAAATGCTGGAAATGTTCACCTAGCTGACTAACGGTCATATTAGGTAGGCTATATCCTTCTCATGGATAGCAGGTTCAAGGGCGCAGATCTAGTATGAGGGGGTTCATCCGACTTCATGGAGCAAGCTCTTAAGCACATAGTGGACCTTTGGGGCTCCAGTTTCTGTAACTGTCTGTGAACCAAAATGCTTGGAGCCCAAATGGAAAGAGAAGAAACCGGACCTTAGCAAAGGTGGCTAAAGAGATGACTTTAGTGGGTAAGAGCACTGGCTGCTCTTCCAGAGGACCTGGATCCAATTCCAAGCACTTACATGGAGCTTCATAACTGTATGCAACTCCAGTTCCTGGGGAGCTGACATCCTCCTCTGACCACTTTGGGTATGTGGTACACTGACATACATACAGGCAAGACACCCACACACATAAAATAATAGATGGGCAGCAAAGGAAGGAGTCTAGACTTGGATTCCATCACAGTCGTGCCCACGGGGTACCAAGTGATTGTTAAGATATAAATATTTTCAGGGGATGCAATAGGTCCAGAAATAAATTTATTTGCCAAGGAATAGAGTGGAAAATGCAGTCTTACTTAATCAATAAAAACACAACTAGGTTTCAAATAACCTTCAATGGTTCCAAGGAGACTTGGGTATTGAAGAGCTATTCAGCAGACAGCAGCAGTTGCGCTACGCGGCCATCAATTTTATATACAATGTGATTTGCAACGGTCAAAATTTCCACTTCAAAGACATTTTTGAGCCACAAACAAGGGTTTTTGGGTCACCGATTAATTTTGTTTTGCTGTCATTCATTGAGTTGTAGAGAGCTGGACTGACATCCAAGGTGCCTGCCTTGCATAACTAGAGAGATGCATCTCCTGCCAATGGGGCATCTCCCCCAAAGCCGGGGGATGCCACTACAGCAGTTCTGGGTGGAGGGCCTGTGTCCAAGTCACCCGCCCCAAGGGCAGATAAAGACCGTGAGCTACCCCAAGGCCAAGACTTGAATTGGAAGTTTGTCCTGGTCCTGTTCACAACCCTTCATCTCCTATGGGAACCTGTGGCAGGAGAGTAATGGACATGGGGAGATCGAAGTACACAGGACCGAAATCTGTTTAAACCAGTTCTCCAGGCGATGCCCCTGCACCCTCTGCTTGGCTTGTTTGTTTGTGACAGGGCTTGCTTCATAGCCCAGGCTGGCCTCAAGTTTTCTTACTACTGCACTTACAGGCATATGGCACCATGCCCCCTCTTACCTACTTTACATCTGTTTTTATATAATAGAATATTTATTTACTATACTTATTCATATTTATTGTGTACAAATCAAATCTAGGTTCCACATTTGAAAGAAAATAAGGATTTTTTTTAATTTTTAAAACAATCTTATTTTACATACCAATCCCAGTTCCCTCTCCCTCCTGTGCTTCCACTCCCCCCACCTCCTCCCTCCCCCTCCCCCTATCCACTCCTCAGAGAGGGTGAGGCCTCCCAGGGGGAGTCAACAAAGTCTGTCACATCACTTCTGAGCAAGGTATTCCTCCATAAGGAATGGACTCTAAAGAGCCAGTTCATGCACTGGGGATAAATGCTGTTTCCACTGCTAGTGGCCCCACAAACTGCCCATGCCACACAATTGTCACCCACATTCAGAGGGCCTAGTTTGGTCTTATGCTGGTTCCCCAGCTGTCAGTCCAGGGCCAGTGAGCTCCCATTAGCTTTTCTGTGGGTTTCCCCATCATGGCCTTGACCCCTTTGTTCATAACATTGCTCCTCCCTCTCTATGACTGGACTCCAGGAGTTCAGCACAGAATTGTTTTTCTTAGTCTGCCTTATTTCACTTAATATAATGATTTCCAGGTGCATTCATTTTTTTCCCAATGACTTCATTTTTATGACTGTATAAAATCCCATTGTGTATATACGTTACATTTTCTTTATCCATTCATCTGTTCACAAGCATCTATGCTGGCTCTATTTTTTGAGTATTGCAATTAGGACAGCAACAAACACGTTGTATGTTGCTTCATATTTCACCCAGAAGTGGTATCAATAAGTCACAACAGTGCATCTATTTTTAGTTTTTGAGAAATTCCACACTGATTTCCACCTGGGCTGCACAAGAGGGCATTCCTGCTTGCCATGAGTAAGTGATCTTTCACTACACTCTCAGTAGTATATACTGTCCGACTGGGGCGAGATTTAATCTGCATGTCTCTGATAGCTCCCAATGAAAATGGCCAATAAATACTTGAAAGGGTGTTCAAATTCCTTAGTTATGTATTCAGCGCATCAGCCCACTTATTGCCCGGATGCTGTGTCTGTCTTTAATGTTTGCAGTTCTTTATATGTACTGGATATAATTCTCTGTCTAATGAGTAGCTGGATGCCTCTTCACTCTGGTGATCGTTGGCTTTGCTGTACGGAAGTGTCTTGATTTCATATAGTCTCATTTGTTAACTCTTGGCATCATTATGTGTAGTATTAGCCTCCTTTTCAGAGAGTCCTTGGCCACACGTGTGTCTTAATGTCTTTTGTCCTAGATTTCCCTCCAGCGATTTCAAACTTTCAGGTCTTACATCGAGGCCATGGATCCATTTTGAGCTGATTTTGGTGCAGGGTGAGAGGCGAAATCTGCTTTCACTCTTCTGCTCAGAAGTTGCTTTCCCAGTCCCTTTGCCTACTTTAAAAAAGTTTTATGAACTCCCGTTTGGTGCCTTGCAAACCATATTCTACTGAGATCTCCTAACGAGCTTGCTAATGTGTATGTGCTGGTTCTATGGACAGGTCTGCGAGATTTCCATAAGGAAGAGAGACGCTTGTGTCGCAACCCTAAGTAGCACAGGGGTGAGGGAGCATTTGGGTGAGGGCCGGGAAGGGGCTCTGCAGACCTCAGAGCTCCAGAGTGCGAATGATTTGCCCTTGGGCAAGTCTTTCTACCTCTGACCAGGCTCCCTCAGCTATGAGGGCTACAAATAGCTACTTACTGCCTGAGTCTGCTCACACGGCTCCATGGCTGTTTGTTCTCATATATCCATGTGTTAATGTGTGTGCGTGTGCATGTGGAGGAGAAAGAGCCAGGTTAGGTGCTTCCCTCTGACACTCTCCAGCTTATTTTGGAGGCAATTCTTTCCCTGAACCTGGAGCACACCAATTTGGCAAGATTAGCTGGCCAGCTAATCCCCAGGGATCCTCTTGTCTCTGTCTCCCCAGTAGGACTGCAGGCCTACATTGCCAGCCAGCTTTTGAATCTGGTGCTAGAGATCCAAATTCAGGCCTGACGCTTGCACAGCAGATACCTTTCCAACAGAGCCATCTCCCCAGCCTTTTATTGTTTGCTTGCTGGAGTCCTCTCTCTCTCTCTCTCTCTCTCTCTCTCTCTCTCTCTCTCTCTCTCGTGTGTGTGTGTGTGTGTGTGTGTGTGTATTTACATGAGTTCTCAATATGTAATCCAGACTTGCCAGAAACTCACTCCGCAGCCCACACTGTCCTCAAACTCTTGCCTCAGCCTCCCAAGTGCTTGGAATTCCAAGCATAAGTTACTGTGTCCAGCTACATGCCTATTCTTTGCAGTTTGGCATGTAGAGAACACTATTGTTCTGGGGAGGGAAGGAGACAGTTTAGGTGCTCAGCAGTTGCTGGTTGCTTTGTTCTTGTCTATGGAGAATTGGGGCCCTGGACAAGCAATAAACCATTGTCTCTTACTTCTGCCTGGCACTCTCCTCTGTGCTGGTACTGCCTGTCTGTTTCCTACCTGGAGATCCGGAAGTCGAAGCACAGACAGGTTCAGTAAGTCAGTCGCGGTCACAAAGCCCGTACAGGGCAGAACTGATGTGGCAGTCAGGGTTCCCAGGGAAGTTTACCCATCAGATTGAGGCATGCTTCAGGCCACAGTTGTCCAAAAGGCCTGGGCTGGGGGAAGCTGGTGGGTGGCTGAGAATGGAGAATTGGCAGGAGACAAACTTCAGTTGCCAACGTGAGGAACAGGCAGGGGCAGGGCCTTCAAAGCAGGAGTAGCAGTTACACTCAAGAGAAGGAATGAGGTCACATCCCCAAGGTCTTCAGACCCCTGGCAACCAGGACTGGAGCTAAGGTGATGAAGGCTGCATCTTCTTCTTCTAATTACCACAGAGCTGACCCACAGCCATGCCCCATAAGGATATAGCACTTGGATGAACTGATCACTCACGTGATCCATTTTGAGGGCAGCAAGTGATTTGAAATTTGGTCTGTGGGACATACTAGAACCTGTGAGCAGATTTTCTCTTTGGGGACTGCTCTTCTCTAGAAGAAGGAGCTATGTTCAGCACAGAAGAACAGCAGGACTATTTCCCTCGGATCACTGCCAGCACACACAAGGCCTCCTTTTCTTCAGTCAGCAGGCGTTTGGCATGCGTGCGAAGCCTGCAGCCTGCCCAGCATACTTACCCACTTGTGTTCTGAGGCATGGAGACCTCCACCTACAAAGCCAAATATAAAGGCTGCCTTCACCATAGCCCCCTTGGAGCATGTGGCTTCTGCAAGGCCCTCTCCTGAGCCAAGGAGGCCCTAGGGGCCAGGTCTCCCCACTGCTGCTGGAGACAGTGATAATGCTGCCACAGCCCGGGAGCCTGGAGTCTCGCAGTCCAGCAGCAGCAGGAGGAAGAGGAGGCTCTTCTTTTCAAAGGCCCGTCTCCCAGGTGCGCAGGTGGACCTGTCTATCTGAAACAGTGCTCCAGGAACTGGGATTTACGGAAGAACAAGACAGAGGTCTTTCCTTTAGGTAGCTCACTGTCCTGAATGAGAAGGAAACAAGTGCATAAATAGGGACTTCTGGTATGAGAAAGAAGCAGGTAAAACTTCAGGGAGATTCAGCAGGGCACACAGACATCACAAACTTGAGCTGACTTTTGAATGGTGAATAAGAGTTTACCAAGCAAATGGGGCAGAGAAGAAAATGTGTTAGAGAGAGAAGAGAGGAGAGATAGAGAGAACAGCAGCTATACATCTTATTTTATTTTATTTTTGGTTTATTTTTTGAGACAGGGTTTCTCTGTGTAGCTTTGGAGCCTGTCCTGGAACTCGCTCTAGACCAGGCTGGCCTCAAACTTACAGAGATCCGCCTGCCACTACCTGCTGAGTGCTGGAATTAAAGGTGTGTGCCACCACTACCTGGCTTCATTTTATATATATATATGCAGTGATGAGCATACTATAGCACAAGTGTGGAGGTTACTTTGAGGAGTCAGTTCTCTCCTGCCACTTTCTGGGTTCTGGGGATAAAACCCAGGCTGTCGGGCTTACACAGTGAACACGTTTACCCACCGACCATCTCAACAGCCCAACAGCAGCTACAATCTGAAATGCAGGCACAGGCATGGAAGCTGTTGCACAGCTGGCAGCCTCCTGCATTGGCTTTGCCGTCCTGAATTGTTTTCAGGTTTGGGACAGATAGGGCGATGCCTTCGGTGCTGTCTCTGCCTTGCCAAGCAGCCTTTGTCATGTGCAGAGAACACAGTCGGTTCCGTGTAAGAACACACAGAAGCAGATTCACGGAGCGTAAGAACTGGACCAGCCTGTGCAGTTAACTGGCCCATCTTCCTCGTTTCACCAAAACAGAGCAAGCGGTGATACGTCCTGTCCAAATGTAGCATTGAACACTCACTAAGGAAAACCTACTTCCTTCTAGTCAAGAGAATGTAATCTACCTCTGGGTGGAGACATGTCACTGTCCCTTAAAACCAATCACCCAGCCAAGGGTCCACCCCCAGGAAAGCAGATTCACCTGACAGGATGCTAAGACGATGGGAGGAATATTTATTCCTTTAATGAGATAATGTACTTTTCCTCCCCTGAAACTCTGTCCCTAGCGCAGTCCCTCCAGAGCTGCTATGACATTCTGTCTGTCTACCTTTCTGAGATTTTTGTTTCTTCTGGTTTCTGACCAGAGAGAGTTTAAGTGCTTACTCTGGTACTTTGGATCTTTTTAAAAAATAATTTATTTACTTTTAGTTGCATTAATATTTTGCCTGCATGTATATCTGTGTGAGAGTGTCAGATCTTGGAGTTAGAGTCGGCTGTGAACTGTCATGTAGGTGTTGGGATTTGAACCTGGGTCGTGGGGAAGAGCAGTCAGTGGTCTTAACCACTGAGCCATCTCTCTGGCTCTTTAACTCTTTCTCTGAAGCTCTCTTCCCCCACTATGACCCCGCTTACAAATGGTGCGGTGTTTTGCTCTTCTGAGTCTCCATCTTCCATCCCCCACCCCAAGGCAGCTGAGGTTTTACTTTTAAACACTAATAAAAATGTCTTGGAGCTTTCTTCTGAGTCCACTCTTAAATTCCTTCATTGAGATGAAGACTGCACAGCAGCTGGGCACTTTAGTCAATTTGTTTTGCGGTTGTAGGGAGCGTGTTGTAGACGGTTTGTGTCCCGGGTCATTTTAAACCCACCCCTGGCTGTGATGGTGTCAGGAGTGGGGATCTGGTGGCTGGGGTGAGATTAGGTCTCCTACAAGAATTTCTAGAGAGCTGCCTTGCCGCTCCCACCACATCAACATGTCTGAGAGCCAGGAAGCAGCCAATCAAACCTTTGATCTAGGACTTCCAGCCTCTTCAGCTGGAAGTGTTGGGTTTTGTTTTGGTTTTGTTTTTGAGACAGAGTTTCTCAAAACCTGTCCTGGCCATCCTGGAACTCACTCTATAAACCAGGCTGGCCTCGAACTCACAGAGATCTGCCTGCTTTTGATTTAAGCTAACCAGCGTATGGCAGTTTGTAACAACAGCCCAAGTGGACCCAGCCAGAGGTTAAGGGATTTCCAGACATCAGCAACTGGAGGAGCAAAGACTTGAAGCCAGTGGCTCGCTTTGGCCACAGAGGCTGTGGCTTTCACCCAAAGGCCTGGTAGACAGGAAGAGTTTCTGGAGGTAGGGAAGGAAGACTTGTCTCTGGCGAGGCCCTGAGGTGAAGATGAGGGTGTCTAAGCCACATGATAGACACTTTCTCTTTTCAAGAGAGCTAATGGCAGAGCATGTAGGGGTTTGGTAGGGTCTGGGAACTTGGGGAAAGCAGCTGAGGTTTGTATCAGGCAGTGAGGAGAATGGGGTGAGAGGTCATTGGGACAAAAATGGGGGGGTCACATACAGATGAAGCCAAAGGCCAGGGATTTCACAAAGATCTTGTCTTGCATTAGGGAAGTGGGGCGATAAAGCTTAACCTAGAAGGGTTGGGTTACTGTAGGGTACAAAAGAGGATACACATAGCAGCAAAGGAGGAAATTGGGAAACAGGGTGTTTTTAATATCCCGCCATCTGTGTTAACAAGAATAGTTGCAAGGACAAGCATGTAGCTGTGGCATGTGACAGCTGAGGTCTGTTGACTGGCTACCCTATCTATTGCTCATTAAAAAGGGGTCCCGAAGCTTTCTAATACTTGTGGGTTTTCTTTGTTTAATAGTGAAGGCCCATGACTCTCCACCAACTTCCTGTGCCTATAGCACTAGAAAGAGGCTAGCCTGAATAAAACACTCTGCAGGTGGGCTTCAAAAGCTTGCTATGAAACACTAATGCAAATCTCTCTGTCTTTCGCTTAATATTGAGTACATATTAAAACATCTTGGATATATTAGTCTAAATAAGATACATTTACAGTGAGTTCTACCTGTTGATATTTTGTGTTCTAGTAAATGCTTCAGATGAGACCCAAACTATATTGCTATCGGCACAAACTGGTCTTTAAGGCAACAGTGGTATTAATTCAGGTTAGACGTACAAGGCCAGTGTGAGCACTTAAGGAGCTTATGAAAACAGATCTCTCTGCTCTTTTGAGGGGGGGGGGGATAGAGCTGGTGAGGTCTGATAGGAAATGGCAAGGAAGGGCCAGAAAGATGTGGCCTGAATGAGGAGAGGGCTCCTCTTTGGGTGTGTGAAGATTCTATGATCCACCACTGAGAGAGGCAAGAAAGGCATAATGCATCTGAAGTGAATTCAAACGTCTACAAGGTTCCCGGACTCTAGTGACCACAAGGACTGACCCTGGCTCCGCTTCTGATCCCAAATCCCCTTTGGTGTCCAGGCCATGCACAACCAACTTCCTTTATGCCCTGTTTCCTCCGTGAACCTGAGAGATCCCCCCCCTCCAACTTGTTTCCATCAGTCTCTCCCTGAACACCAATGCCAAACAATTCCTGCCTTCCAAAGAGTCTTCCCTGGGGTCAGGGAAGTCACTCAGTGGGTAAAGGCACTTGCCACCGGCCTAAATACCCAGGTTTGGTTCCTAGAACCCACAGGGTGAAAGGAGAAAACCTATTCCCTCAAATTGCCCTTCGACCTCTGCACGTGTGCCGTGGCATACTTCCCGACACACATGCATCACATATACACACAATTAAAAAATGTCTCCAACCCCCCAAGTGCCTAGAGCTAGGGCTGACCCCCACTCCCTCCCCTGCAGGAGACCTGGTAGCAATTAGGAAGGCAGCAAGTAGAGACCCTAACTTAGACTTGCCTGTTGGTTTCTGTTGGGTTGTTTGTTTGTTTATTTGCATTTAAGGCGTGTCCAAACTTGTCTGGGCTTTTGCTTCTTTGCTTTTTGGCCTCACAATGCTGACTTAAATCTATAGTCTTGGCAGGTGGTGTTAATGAGGTAACGGGAGTAGGCGTGCTTTGTGAAAGGAGGGTCACCTAAAAGAAAGGGACTGCACCTGGTTCCCACTCAGGCAGCTCACAAGCACCTGGAACTCCAGCTCCAGGCAATCGTGGCAGGAGGGGGGCGGGGGTGGGGGGTGGGTACGCGTGCACATACCCACCTATCCATGCACAAACACTAATTAAACATAATAAAAATAAATTTTAAAAGGAAAGAAATATCCTTTTGGAATATAGCCATGGAAATGAGGTGGCATGGAAGAAGGAAGCAAGGTGCTCAGACAGGGCATGCATTCTCTGTTCTGCTAAGGGGCTGGCTTTCTCCACTAGCAGAAAAGTACCCCACCCCCACTCCCAAAGGACAGCAAAGGCAGCCCACAGCCTTTCCATCAGAGAACATATACCTGGTTTTGAGACTTTTCCTTCAGCTGAGTTAAAAAAAGGGGGGGCATTCCAGGGAAGACACCCAGACAACACCTGAATTCTGCTGTTAATGAACTACTTGAAACTTTAAGACTATCCGGCACCAAAACCAAGATCTTATACAGTGAAAGCGGTAATTCATCCCAGACCGGCTCTCCCTCCAAGCCCTCCTCCAACATGGTGAGGAGTGGAGAATGTGGAACCCTAAGAATGGAAGGCGTAGGCAGGGCTGCGCTTGTCTGTTCTGCATTGGACGGGGATCACTGAACCCCCAGAACTGCACTGAGGGCAGTCAGATCTCATTTAAAAATTCACCGTGGTACTTTGAAGGAAGGAACTGCTGTCCCCATTTTACAGAGAAGGAAAGCTGAGGCTGTGCAGGGGCACAGTTCAAAGTCTGCTTTTTACAGTCAGGTGTGTCTCCTAGGAAGGCTCTCTTAATACATGCCTGGACATGAGTGACCTGCCTTTTGCTCAAGATAAAGCATCAGAGGATATGCGCGGTGGGACAGTAAAGCCCTGTTTCGATTTATAAAATGTCCATCTATAGATCAACAACTATCTTTCCATCCATCCATCCATCCACCCACCCATCTATCCATCCATCCATCCATCCATCCACCCACCCACTCATCCATCCACCCACCCACTCATCCATCCACCCATCCATCCATCTATCCATCCACCCATCCACCTACCCATGCATCCACCCACCCACCCACCCATCCACCCATCCATCCATCCATCCATCCATCCATCCATCCATCCATCTATCCATCCATCTATCCATCCATCCATCCATCCATCTATCCACCCATCCATCCATCCATCCATCTATCCATCCATCCATCCATCTATCCATCCATCTATCCA
>PVIU01026477.1:0-21920 GCA_004026605.1 Ondatra zibethicus | reverse complement strand
GTGGGGGTGGGGTGGGGTGGGGAGAAGGGAAGAGGGGAAGAGAAAAAGGAGAAGGAAAGGATTGGGGAGAGCTTGGGGGAGTGGGAAGGTTGAAATGGAGGAAGGGCAGATATAGGAGCAGGGAAGAAGAGATCTACATTAAGGGAGCCATTTTAGGGTTGGCAAGAGACTTGGCTCTAGAGGGGATCGCAGGTGTCCACGGGGATGTCCCCAGCTAGGTCCTTCGGCAGCAGAGGAAAGGGTGCCTGAACCGGCCTTGCCCCATAGTCACACTGATGATTATTTCGAATATCACCATAGAATCTTCGTCCGGCGATTGATGGAGATAGAGACAGAGATCCACATCAGAGCACTGGTCTGAGCTCCCAAGGTCCAGTGAAAGAGCAGAAGGAGGGAGAAGATGAGCAAGGAAGTCAGGACTGCGAGGGGTTGATCCACCCACTGAGACAGTGTGCCTGATCTAATGGGAGCTCACCAAATCCAGCTGGACTCAGACTGAACGAGCATGTGATCAAACCGGACTCTCTGAATGTGGCTGACAATGGGGGCTGACTGAGAAGCCATTGATAATGGCACTGGGACTTGTTTCTACCACATGTACCGGCTTTTTGAGACCCTAGTTATTTGGATGCACATTTTCCTATGCCTCGATGGGGGGGGGGGCTTGGACTTCCCACAGGGCAGGGTACCCTGCTCTCTCTTAAGGCTTGAGGGGGAGAGAGGAGGGGGAGTGGGGGAACGGGAGGGGACTGGGAGGAGGGGAGGAAGTGGAAATTTTGAGTGGAAAAAAAAAGAAAATGATTTCCTTCTATAAACCTGTAAAATCAAAACAGGTCATCTACCACCAAAATGCAATGAGGAGATAGGTAACAGATGCTACCATTCCAAAATGAGTTGTGAAATCTGGAAGAGGATAATGAGTAGGAAGAGGAAGAGGAGGAGGAAAAAAGACCCTCAAAAAAGAACAACAATCCCAAGAAAGTTCAAACATTAAGAAGGCAAATGTTACATCTCAGAACTGGAAAATAATTAGTCTTTTGTTTCATGTGATATCTCCTAGGCAGATGGAGCCTCCCTGCTCCTATGCCTCTACTGCAGTCAGTCAGCGATTCCGATGTCTTAGGCTGGCATTTCACACCAGTTCCACAGCTTTCCCAAGTGGAGAATCTACAGTCTGGGCTTCTCTACAACAGAGCTCTACCCATATTTCCACAAGACCTTGCCCTTGTGTGGCTTCTCTATGATAATTCTGCCTCTGTGGCAGAACGCATTGGACTCCTGTGCTATGGTTAGGGCTGTGGAGTGCTGCACCAGACAGTAGGGAGTAGAGACCTGAGGTGAACTGGATGGAGAAGTCTATAGAATGTTCTCTGAAAATCACTCTACCCTCCAAAGGCACTGGGTGGGTGGGGGGCGGAGAATGCTGGGAGAGGCAACCTGAAAGATCTCTGAAATGATTCCACTTTCCTATTGTTATGACTAGCAAGTACTTTTTCTCACAAGGATGTTTTCAATAACTTATTCTTTGGGCAATACCTTGTTTTGCTTTCTAGACTATTTTTTTCCTCCATTTATATGGACAGGCTTTAAATTTTCTAAATGTTTACTCTCTGTTTTTATTTAATCATAAATAATGATTTTAAATAACTCCTTTGCTCTCTTAGCTCCCTGCAGTCGGTTAGAAGAAATCAAAAGCCCAGTTCTTTGAGGGGTTTACCACCTAGAAGTCTTTCTTCTGCCAGGTGTCTTGGTTCATCATTCTCAAGTTCTGTGTCCATGGAACCCTCAGAAATGACCACAGTCCAGCAAGCTCCTTGATGCTTCTTAAGAGTGGGTTACAGCCTAGTCTTAATTTCTATCTGAGACATCATGAGAATGGTCATAACTCTTCCTGATTCTAGTAGTTTCATGATCACAACCACTTTAGCAATCTCAGACAAGTCCCAGACTTTCCAAAGCCTTTTGTATTCTTCCGAGCCTTCACCAAACTGGCCCTTAAAGCTCCGACTACTTATTCCAACATGTATTCCAGAATAGTTCTAGCCCTTAGCTCTTAGCCAGTTACAAAGCTATTTCACATTTTCGGATATTATATAGAAACAGCTGACTTTCTCAGGACCAATTTCCTCTCTTATTCCACTATCTGTTACTTTTGTAAATTACTGAAACTGACTCATTTCAAAATTACAAGACTCATGCTTCTTGTAAGTTCAAGATTATGAAGTCATATCTGTCAAAACCTTGTGATATTTCATAGCTTGGTAGAAGTTGGAAGCAAAGACTACAAACGTATGAAAGAAGAAATTAAGGCAAACTACTGTGATAGTTAACCAATTTCTGTGATAAAAAAATTTATCCATTCATGAGGACTCCCTCCCATAACTCAAACACCCCTTAATAGAGCTGGTCCATCTTCCAACATTACTGCATGGAAAAACTGTATTCCCAACACATGGCATTTAGCATAATAATAGCACTGATACACAAGCCTTCGAGGACTGGTGACTCTTATACTGAACAAAATTTCTGCCATGGCAAGAGTAATGTATAAGAGTTGTTCTTAAAGATCATTCTTAAAGAACTCAATAAGAGGTACTATGGAAAGTCCTGATGTGGACTTTGTCAGAGCTGCTGCTACATCATCTGTCTCTCCCTTCTCTCCACGTTTTTCTCTTCGTTGCCAAACACCGTTAACTTAGTTCCCAAGTCTGAAGATTACTAGGTGACCAATGTTGAGCCCTACAGTGGTTGGCTTCAAGCTGTTAGTTGGATCTAGGTCTTTGTCTCTCTCTCCTGCTTCTGGGACAACTGGGTTTTCCAAACATGTCCTTCTTATAATAGTGGAAACAATGTAGAAAATATAAGTGTGATCAAGCATGAATGTTTACTTTGAGCCTCCAAAATAGTATCTGTCACTATCTTATCAGTCAACACCTGTATTAAAAGGTTAGAATTGCATTCTGCTCTTAAGTAGCCATGACATATATATATGGTAATAAAATACTTCTATATAGAAACAAAACAGCATGGTATAAGACTTTAGTCTATTAAACAACCTTAATATACTCTGGCAAAATTGCCTAATATCAGAAAGAATAGGCAGAATAATAAGTGACAAAATGCCCATATCATAATCCTTATGACCTGTAAGAATATTCTTTTACATGACAAATGATTTTGTAGACAATGCAGATCCAGACATGTTGGTGTAGTAACTCTTAATTGTTACAACAAAATATAAGAGATAAACAGCTTATAGGAGAAAGGATTTATTTTGCCTCATGGTTTCTGGGGTTTCTGTCAGCATTACTTGTGTTAGCTGCTTCTCAATTCCTGTTGAAAACAACATCATGGGGAGGAGCAAGTGGCAGTGTGAAATGACTTGACTCATGGTGATGGGACAATGAAGGGAAAGACAAGAATGGATAGGAATAAAATGTACAAATGTCAAGCCCCTATTGACCTATTCCTCCAAGTATTTTATTTCTTTCTAATGACACTAACCTATCAGCAACCCCACCATCCTCAATCCCAACTTATATGTATTTCTCTTGACAAACTTTTAGTATTTCAAATATTTCTACTCTGCTCTTTCACCTTTATTCTCACTGGAAATTAGGCTCTATGCAGCCAACTATGGTTTTTGACATTACTTGAATGTACTGACACTTTCTCCTCCAGATTAAGCAGTCAGTTACCTCTAAATATGGCTAGACATAAAGTCTCTGGTCCTGGTCTAAATATAGAACGTTACTTTACAAAGTAGCATGGATATTCTAGTCCAGTTTCTAATAGAGTCTTTGTTCCCATCTGAACCTTCATGAGCATGGTCTTTACTATCTGTATTCTCATCAGCACTCTGGTCTTCTGAGCTCACCATGGTCTTTCATTAAGCTGCACTCACAACATTCTTGGGTTTCTCTTATCCACATTTCCAATCCTTTCCAAGCTCTTTCTACAAAGCAACTCCAATGCTTCTGAACCACATCACTGAGTACAGTCACAGTAACGACTCCACTCATCAGTCCTAGTGTATCTGTAGGCAAGCTTTTGGATAATGAGACAAAAAAAACCACTGGAAAGACAACTTCAGAAGGAAAAGTTTAATTTGCCTCCTGTTTGCAGGGTGTCAATCCATTGTCAGTTGGCTTTGTTGCTTCTTGGCCAACAGTGAGATGAAGCATCATGTGAGAGACAGTGCAGCAGAACAAAGTAACTCACCTTCTAATGAAAAGGAAATAGAAGAAAAGAGAGTGGAGGTGTCAGGGCAAAAAATAAAACCATAAAGCATTCCCCAGCAACCTACTTCTGTAAGCTCCCAGGTCCTACTTCTTCTACAACTTCCGGTTTCCATCACCAACTGGGGACCAAGTCTTTAACATAAGAGTTTTGAGGAATTATTCCAGATCCAAATAATAATGCTATGTGGTCTTAGATTGTTTCAGTGAGCCCAGAGCAATCACAAATGCTTAAATGGGGTAAAGAAGAAAAGTCAGAGAAGACGTGCTATTGGAAGCAAAAGTGGGAATTGTCCAGGGCTGAGCGCAAAGAAAATGTGGACATCCTGTGGAAGCTGGAAAATAATAGTAAAATATTCTTAGATCTTCAGAGAGATTGCTATGTCAAAACCTTGATTTAATGTCATATCACACAGGTTTTGGGTCATAATCACTACAAAGTAATATGCCTGCGTTATTTTAAGCCACAAAACTAACGGCACTCATTTTAGCAGCAATAGAAGACTAGAATATTAGAGTGAATAGTAATCGTTATTTACCCTTTATTAAGCATAGATTCTATATGCCTCAATTCTTGTGTAATCAGCTTGTTTGATCTGAGCGCAAAGTCACAGCTCTCTATCCAGGGGAAGTCATGATTCTTGGATCAATGCAATCAAACATGTTTAATCGGAACAGGTTGGAGGAATTTCACAACAATCTTCATTACAGGGGAGGTAATCACTTCATCCAGATGCCATACAATCACAATGCTGATAGCTTTCAAAGGAAAGCACTCTCTAGATGCCCATGAGGGCGTATGAACCTGGCTCCATTCTCTCAGTAATACGGAAATTCAGTGAGCCCAGAGCAATATGGGAGTTCAGTGTCATGGTCTGGTACTGGGACTTTCCATGCTGCTTGGGTTTTAACTGATGAAGTCACTGCTCTCAATCTCTAGACCCATCAGTTCCCCCGGGATCGCAGCCCGTCTAGATCTTCTCACCATTCTACCCAAGAAGATCATCATTCGGGCCCTACCACATGCTCAGACTTTCTTGCTGCCTCTTCTCTTTTCCCAAACGCTATCTGGGACCAATCAAGACACTGGATTTCACTTTTCTATTACCCTTGTATACTAATAAAGCTTCTACAGGCTTTCCATGAAGAAAAATTATAGGCTTGCTGAGAGGTAATGGTGCATGCCTTTAATCCCAGCACTCCAGAGGCAGAGGCAGGTGGATCTCTTGCATTCCAGGCCAGCCTAGTCTACAGAAAGATCGAGTTCCAGAACAGCCAGGGAGGCACAGAGAAACCCTGTCTTGAAAAAACAAAAAAGGAAGAAAAGAAAGAAGAAAAAAAGAAAAGTTACAGACCTTTAATTTTATAAAAGAAGAAAATATCAAAGATCAACTTAACTTTTTCACAATCCCAACTGGTTGCTTAGAAATTAATAAGATACTGAATACTGCTATTGTTTATTGAATTTGTAGCAAAGTTACAAGAAAATGATAATATTTTTCTCTCCCAAGGAAATGTTATAAGGCATAATTTGTCAGAAAATGGGTAAAGTAATGGTTATTGGGAAAACAAATGTGCAAAAGAGACCTCAAACCATTAGTGTACTTGTCACATAAATAAACTTCTCTTAATTAAAATTTTCTGTATGATATTTTATTTAGTTCATAATTTTGTAAATGTCCTATAGGCAATAATGACTCAGGCATTGGCATATGTATATAAATATATAATTTCATAGACTAAATGCTTATATTACTGTTGTCCACATTTTGAAATATGTCAGAAATTCTACCAGCATGAACAAGCCACTCATGAGGGGCTGTCTGGTTCTGTGGTGACAAAGCTTTCTTAAAGTCTAGAATCGTATGTCCAGTCTTCCAGCTCACTGATCCTTCCTTCAGCCTTACCAAGTCTTCTGTTGAAGTCTGTTGTTGAATTTGCCAATTCACTCATTCTGTTCTTCATCTCTAGAATTTTTATTTTGAAATGGTTAACTTTTATTTCTCTGTCAAACATCTCGTGTTGTTCGTGAATTACTTCCCGAATTTCACTCAGCTTTTTGTCTGTATGTTCTTGTAATTCCCTGAATTTTTGTAAAAGGATAATTCTGAATTCTTTGTCCGTCATTTCATAGATTTCTTCTTCATCTTGGTCTGTTTCTAGAGGTTTCTTGATGTCTTTCAACAACGCTGTGTTTCTCTGGTTTTTCATCATCTGGTTATCCTTATGTTGCTGCCTGTACACTTGATGAGACGGTGGCCTCTTTGAACCTTGGTTGGCATTCTTTGGTGGCAATAGGTCTTTGCTTATTCTAGCCTGGGATTCTGCATGGACCGGCTGGTGGCAACCCAGACATTGAAATTTTCCAAGTAGAGGAGAAAAAGAAAAAAAGAATGAAAAGGAATGAAAGCTTAAATGATTTATAGTATAGCATCTAAAGAACAACACTACAAGATTTTAGCATTCAAAGGGGCTGAGAGACAGGAATAGAAAGCTTACTTATAGAAGCAACAGCAGAAAAGTTTCCAAACCTGTAGAAAGATATAAATATCAGGGTTCAAAAAAGTCAAAGGACACCAGTCATGTTTAATCAAAATAAAATCACCAGAAATGTATTCCAATAAAACTATCAATGTTCAGACTCCAAGAGAGAATTCTGAAAACAGCAACATAAGATCAAAAACACTGATGGCATCTTATACTGGAGAAGATGTGGAGTAAAGGGAATACTCCTCCATTGTTGGCAAACTTTGGAAATCAGTATGGCTATTTTTCAGAAAATTAGAAAACAACCTACCTCAAGATCCAGCAATACACTTTTGGGAATATACCCAAAGGATGCTCAATCATACCACAAGGACATGTGCTCAACTATGTTCATAGCAGCATTATTTGTCATTGCCAGAACCTGGAAACAACCTAAATAACCCTTGACCAAAGAATAGATAAAGAAAATGTGGTACATTTACAAAATGGAGTACTACACAGCAAAAAAAAAAATCTTGAAATTTGCAAGCAAATGGATGGATCTAGAAAACTAGTAACCCAGACCCAGAAAGACAAATGTAATGTGCTCACTCATAAGTGGCTTTTAGACACAAAGCAAAGAAAAAACAGCCTACAATCCATAATCTCAGAGAACCTAGACAACAAAGAGAGACATACATGGATCTAATCAACATGAAATGTTAAAAAAGACAAGATCTCCTGAGTAAATTGTGAGCATGAGGATCATGGGAGAGAGTAGAAGGGGAAGGAGGAGAAAGTGAGGGGAACGGAGAAAAATATATAGCTCAATAAAAACAATTCAAGGAACTGCCTATGTACCAACATCTCAGCACAGGGCACAGAGGGGTGGGATTACTCATTTAAAGTACTGAATGGATCCCTGCCAACCAAGAACACTATAGTCAGAAAAGGTGCCAATCAGATATAAATGAGGAACAAAGACTCTCAGACACACAACTGAGAGAGCTCATTGCGGAGCTTGTCTTCTAAGGAATGCTAGGGAGAGTGATAAATGGAAACACTGAATCAAACTTCGATTCCCCAAATCTTGTGTGCTAATATGAAATTTAAAAAGCAAAATTATTAAAGAAGGGTCACACCAGCATAAGGATGTATGTTCAGCCAAGCAGCCATACAATAAGTCAATCATGGTGACTTCCACTTTTAATCCTCCACCTGGAGAGGCAAAGGCAGGTGGATCTCTGGACCTCATTAGCCAGCCAGCATAGCTGATCAGAGTTAGAGATTCTGTCTCGAAAGAAACAAGATGGACAGCACCTGGGGGAATACCTTGGCCTCCACATGTTACACGTGAGTGCACATATACATGTATGTATATTCATATACACACACATGCACCAAAAAGAAAATAATCAGCCAGGCCTTGGTGGTGCACACCTGTAGTCCCAGCACTCAGGGAGGCAGAGGCAGGTAGGTCTCTGAGTTCTAGGCCAGCCTGGTCTACAGAGTGAGTTCCAGCACAGCCAAAGATACACAGAGAAACCCTGTCTCAAAAAAAAAGGAAAGGAAAAAATCATAAGTACAATGATTCATTAAGGAATATACAATATAAATAATTATATATAATGCATAACCTCAAAAACTTAATGTGGGAGAACCAGTAAAATGAAAGTGTGGAGTATTTTTATCACCACAGTTATGTTGCTATCAGATTAAAATGCCTGTTGTAACTACATGTTTTTGTAAGTACTATAGTAATCACAAGGTAAAAACCTATAATGATACACTAAAAACAGAAAAGGAATGGGTAAAAACATACTACTTTAGGAGAAAAATTTTTTAGCCACAAAGAAATATCATACGCGAGCATGAACCAATTCAGAAAAATGAAAAAATGACAGTGATATATTTTTGGCCACCAATAATTACTTTGGATATAAATAGACTAAATTCTGAAGTTAAAAGATATACAGTAGGTGCCTGGATTAAAAATCAAAAACCAAAACTCAACCATCTGGAATGTAAATGGAACAGTTTTCCTGTAAAGAATTATGTCATCTGAAAGTAAAAGGATAGAGAAAAATATTCCATGCAAATGAAGACCAATAGACAACATTTCATCAGACAAAGTAAACTTTACCAATAAAAACTGTAAAGATACCACAAAGATAATTGAAGTATAACCCAGAGGTCAGTTTAACCAGATAACAGTTATAAATGTCTATATACCTGCTGTGGGACAATGGTCTTTTATTTTGTCACTTGTATTATTTTTAATAAAATGCTGATTGGTCAGTAGCCAGGCAGGAATTAGAGGCGTGGCAATGAGAATTATGGGAAGAGGAATGCTTCAGTCTGCAGCTGTCACTCAGACAGAGAGGAAGCAAGATGTGACTGCCTCACCGAAAAAAGGTACCAAGCCACGTGGCTAACACAGACAAGAATTATGGGCTAATATAAGTTATAAGAGTTAATAAGATGCCTGAGCTAATAGACCAAGCAGTTTATAATTAATGTAGGCCTCTGTGTGTTTTGGGGGGACTAAACGACTATATGACTGGGTGGGACAGAAACCCCAGTCAAAATATACCCAAAACATGAGACCTGGAAGCATAAAGCAAGTGTTAATGGGTATGAAGAAAGAGTTAGACCATATTAAATGACGAGAGGAGACTTCAACATTTCATCTTCTGTGGTGGACAGATACAGGTTGTCCAGACACAAAATTATCAGGGACACATACTTAAACTATACTCTAGACAAAACAGACCTTATAGATATTTATAGAACATTCCATTCGATAGCTATAAAATACACACCTTTGATTGCATGCACATACACCAGACAAAGTGTTATCTACACACCTTGTTTATTACAGTACTAATCACAACAGCTAAAACATATAATCCACCTAAGTCACCATTAGTGAAGAAATTAATATGAAAAGGTGATATATTGATAATAGAATATTATTCCACCATAAAAAGTGGAAATTTGCAACAATAATGATACCCATTTGGGTTAGCTAAAATTAATCTAAACAGGGATATAAATACCACATGATCTCATATACAAGATACAAAATATTGACCTTCCAGAGAGTAGAATAGAGGTTATCAGACACTTGAGTGACTAGCAAGAATTGAGGAATGTGGAGCTGTTTGCCAATGGATGTATAACTGCAGTTACATAGGAATAATATGTTTAAATGGAAACATTAGGCAAATAACTAGGAAATAGACAAGTAATTTCCTATAGCAAGGAAAAATAGTGAAGAAAGGAAATGCAGGAGGGAGGCGAGAGAAATGAAGACCAATGCTTACAGATTTTCTGTTTAGATAATGAAAATATTCTTAAATAGCTTATAAATAATGAATGTATAGTTTAGTTAACTCACTGAAAGCATCTGGTGGTGCATTTTGAATGGGTGAATAAAGTTACATATGATTTATGTTTCAATAAAGATTATTACAAAAAAATTTAATTTGAGAAATCATGGGCTAGTGCCCTTAATTATGTGGTTACTGTGTATTATTTGTAAGAGCTTATTGATGGTTACAAGTCATCTTGCTGAGAGTGTGTGCTTGCACAGCATATTGTTCTGGAGTATAACTTCAGGCAGATTCCTGAGGCTGAGGTCATGTTACCAAAACCAAAGTTACACAAGTTCAAATATCATAACAATAGAAAAGTCTAACAAAGGGAGGAGAGTGGGCAATACTGATGGAACTAAAAACTTCAATAAAATTCACAGAAATTGGAAACATGCTAATTTTCTGAAAACTTGTAGGATCAGAATTAAAAGTCCTAGGTTACACAGATTAACCTGAGTCCTAAGTCTACAAGGAAGAGCTAAATTAGAAAGAACAAGAAAAAAAAACACAAGAGAAAGAAAGAAAAAAAGACTAAATGGAATGATGACATGCTAACAGAAAATCAAAGGGAAAAACATCTTCAAGAAATTAAGAATTAGTAGCAGAAAATATTATGCCAACAACAACAATAACAGAAAAACCAGAAAATCATTTGAGAATGGGAAGTAAAGCCAAATTCAGATAAATTCTTTCTAAAACTGCTTTGGACCATCATCCACAAAACAGTACTGACTATTCAAGGCAGACCCTCTGATTCATGGTAAGCACTCAACAGGTGTCTTTACATTAATGAGGAGAACCTGAAATCGAGAGAAGGAATGGAGCAAGCCAGTGACACCCTTACATGCAGACTCCAGCCCCACCCTATGCAAGAAATCTCCAAGTGAGATGGAACAGAGGCAAACAACCATCAAGTGGATTTTATTTAATTCACTAACGTTTTTCAAATGGTAGGAATGCTTGATAATCATTCTTAAAAGTCATTCTCAAAAGAGACGTAACAATGATAATTCTCTTATTTCTTTCACAAAATTTAGTTACAACTAAGAATAATTAAGATGCATACTGAGGTTCTCCACAGTATCTAATGTTATCAAGAGTATGAAAATATTGATCTTGGAACTCTAAGGTCTATCGGTCTGTAGTTTGCTAATTATTGTATCAGCAGTGTCAGCTCATTTTGGAAGCCCTGTTTTTCCTGGCTTTTAAGGCATTAAGTCAAGAGTGTGCTTAGTCCACAAGGATGACACCAGCTAAGACCCTAAGCAGTAGAGGAGAGGATGCCCAAACTGGCCTTGCCCTACAGTCAGATGGATGGATATCTTAAATATCACCATAGACCCTTCATCCAGCAACTGATGGAAACAGAGGCAGGGACCTGCATCAGAGCACTGGACTGACCTTCCAAAGCCCAGTTGAAGAGTGGGAGGAGTGAGAATATGAGCAAAGAGATCAAGACCATAGTGGGTTGACCCACTGAAACAGTCTACCTGAGCTAATGGGAGCTCACCAGCACCAACCAGACTGGGAAGGAACAAGCAAAGGACGAAAGTAGTCCCTCTAAATGTGGTTGACAGTTGCATGGCTGGGGCAGACCAAGTGGCCACTGGTAGTGGCACCAGGATTTATTTATACTGCTCGTACTGGCTTTTTGAGAACCTATTCTCTTTGGATGGATACCTTGCTCAACCTAGATACAGGAGGGAGGGCCATGGACTTTCCCCAAAGCAATGTGCCTTACCCTCTCTGTGGAGTGGATGGGGGTTTGTAGGGGATAAGTGGAGGGAATAAAAGGAGGGGAGGGAGTAGAAACTTGGCTTGGTATAAATAATGAAAAAAGATAGTTTGGTTTTTTAATAAAATAAAGAGTATGCTTAGTGTAGTTGTCTACAATATTTGAGAGCATATCAGATATCCTTAAGGTTCATGCCTAATTCCTGATAACTAAGAAGGCAGTACATCCGTGCAAGTTGTCTGTAACGATTTTTCAGGACAAATGACATTTTAAATTCTACAAATTAATTTTTTCTCATATAGAAAAAAGAGTGTCACAATAGCTAATTTGTTAATATCAATACTATTTTTTAAGATTCCTGTGAGAAATTAATATGTCAGTACACACATGTAATAGGAATACTGCCTGGTGTTGAGGCATTACTTAATCAGCGTTCAGTATGGTTGTTGTTGCCTTAGAGAATTCTTCAAGTAAGACACCAAGACCACAGACTCATCAAGAGTATTCCAGGGAACAATAGTATATTACCAGACCTATATTCTATGAACCAAAGATAAATGAAGGTCTTCCAGAAACTTATGTGACTATCATCCATCCTGACTCAGTAGACAATTCTGAAAGTCAGGCTTTCTGTTTTGGTTTGTTTGCTTGCTTGTTTGTTTTTCGAGAGAGGGTTTCTCTGTAGCTTTGCAGCCTGTCACGAAACCAGCTCTTATAAACCAGAATGGCCTTGAACTCACAGAGACTCTCTTGCCTCTGCCTCCCGAGTGCTGGGATTAAAGGTGTGCACCATCACTGTCCAACCAAGAGAGTCAGATTGCAATCTCATGACTTCTTATTCAATTAGAAATGATGGCTTTGATAGTTTTTACATACTGTTAAAGCTGAATAAATGCTGTCTATTTCTTCAGACCCTCCCTAGCTGAAAACCACATATTAAACCAATGGTAAAATTTAAAACCTCACAAACAAATGATAAAATTTTAAAAGATTAGATGCTAGCATAACATGATATATTTAGTCTTATAAATTATTTTATATAAATGTGTGTGTTCATCATTATTAAATTTTAAAAGGTAAATTTGGGCATTTTTATATTTGATATACTTTTAAAAGAAGAAGAAATGTTAGAATTCATGTATTATTAGCTTTGAACCAGATACTTTATCTATAACACTAAAAACATTATCAAAAAGTATGGATTGTATGTATTGTAAGAATAATTGTCAAAAGTTATGAAAAAGTAAGAATGAATTTTTCTAATTATCACCAGGAACATAACAAAAGTCTCCTTGCTTCTTTCATAAGATTTTTAGGTAAAAAATAATACACAAAAATAATTGCGTGATGCAAATTACTATGGAACATATCACTTTTTTGTCTTAACACATTAAATCAATCCTAGGTGCAACTACAATAACAAGAGATATGCATGCTTACATACAAACATAATCTATGTATTCAAGGTCCTTCTTTGGATTCATTTTTCTTTGGTAATTTTAAATATGAACAAGAAGAAATTAAATTAAAATTATGGGAACTAAAAAGGTATATTCTACAAGAATATCCTAAAGTAGTTTGAGGATAAGGTCAAGGAATGAAAACCATCTAAACTATAGATTCATAAAAATATATTGGCAAGACTAAACAACCTTGATTATCTGCATCACAGATCCACACTAAGACACTTTATTTAATGTTGCTGCTTAGAACAAAGAGTACCTCAATTTCATCCTGGACCATAACAGCTGTGTGCCGCCCAGAACCCTTATAATTTGCTTTGCATATGATTGCTGACTAGCATTGGAGGTGAGGGAGAAGAGGTAAAAATAAGTACTGTGGGTATTGTAAATTATCCCGGTAATCTGGATTAGATCCATATTAGTAGATAGAAAAATATCCTTAGAGTAGACTTACTAGTGCTACAGAGGTCACCCACCTTAGACTGCATTGGTAACACCTGTGGGTCTGTCAATTGACTAATTGATGAGCTTAGCTTTGACTAGGAAACATGGCTCATCTTCAACTCCAGGAGATCTTCCCAGTAACCCAACCTGATCAGAATCTCACCTCGATGCAAGTCTCCTTCATTTTTCCCCATTAAATATTGACAGTATAGGCAATGGGAAGGACTCCTATTTTACACTACCCAAGTAAATTCGCCATCTGCACAGCTGTTGGGTTATTGTCAAACCTTGATGTGTGTGAGAATAAACTAAAAAGCTTCTAACAGAAGCAAATTCCAAGTTTTTCGCTTGAGAGATTCTAATCAATACATGTTTCCATGCTAAAACTTGATTTGAGGCTTTTGGATGTCCAGACTCACCTCTCCTCAGCATTGCCTTCTGGATACCTGTGGTGGAGGCAAAACCAAAACCAGCCTCTGCCTTTGAAGACCTATAATCCAGACCAACTGGAGATCCCTGACTGATTCATCTGAGCCCCACTTCTCTTCCAAGCCCACCTGGCCACCAGGAGACTGACCACAGTCTCCTCACTTCCTGTCACTACAACCATCACCCCGATAAATACTGTGCATCCTCCATTGTCTGGTGTTCTGTGGTGTAAACTAACAGGCAGAATATAAACTAGTTCAGCTATCCACTTGAGAGTCTAAACAAGTACCACCAAGAAGTAAAAATGATTTAAAGAATCATTTAATCAACTCGCCTCTGTACAGGTGAAATTTTTGGAAGTGGAGCCAATAGTTTTTGACAAAGGAGTAACTACACAAGGAAGAAACAGAGAGAACGCCAAGCGTCTCACGTGCACTCTGGATGGCTTTATCTTTATAGCACTTCCCCTCAAGTTTCAAATTGAGTGCTTTAAGATTTTATAACCTGAAACAGGAAGAAAGGTCTGTTTCTTCAATCATGGTTCCTTGTTCACTAAGAGGAGCTTTATATCAAAACCTGAACCAGATGTCTGAAAAACTGGTTGTTCACTTTTTCCTTCCTCCCTGAACTAAATCACTATGTTATGGTGGCATTCAGGTAAGTTTGCTGCACAGTTTGCAAAAATTATGGAAAAAGGCAGATCGAAGAAGCCACACCTTCTTGACCTTGAGGATAAGGTCAAGGAATAAAAACCATCTAAAATATAGATTCATAACAATATATTGGCAAGACTAAACAACCTTGATTATCTGCATCACAGATCCACACAAAGACACTTTATTTAATGTTGCTGCTTAGAACAAAGAGTACCTCAATTTCATCCTGCCAACTGGACCATAAGAGCTGTGTGCCACCCAGAACCCTTATAATTTGCTTTGCATATGATTGCTGACTAGCATTGGAGGTGAGGGAAAAGAGGAAAAATAAGTACTGTGGGTATTGTAAATTATCCTGTGATAATCCCATGGGCATGATGGAATGATTAGCTTTCACTATGCTTCTCTGCTACCATAGGTGAGAGACCTATGGAAACCTATTCATCTCAGGCATCCCAGGACAAGACATAGGGTACCCTTCACGATGTGCACATTCTTTATGAAGTAGCAGGGACTCAAATCAAATGTTCTCTACATAATGCCCCACATGTCTTTTTTGCTCATATTGCACAGAGCTACTGTTCTTACAGTGAAATGAATGGACACCCTTTGAGTAGGGCAAATGGCTGCCTTGGTCCAAAGCCACGGACCCTTTAACCTATGCTTCTCCCTGGAGAGGTCAAATAGCATTCATTTTATGGTGATGGTAATTATGATGAAACTAAAGATAATGTCAAAACTTTGTGATTACGAATGCCAATTGTTTTAACACTTGAAGCAGACGAGATCATCAAAAAAGTTGTACCGAATTTGTGCTCACAAAATTGTTTACCAAGTTATGCAAAGAAAACTATGCAAGTAATTATTTAAGGTAAATCCAGTGGCAGAGTTTTGACTTGGAAGTTTCTTTTGATGCTCAATTGTACATTTGTAGCACTATAGGGATGAAAACAGAAGGAGAAAGCTAGAGTTTCCCTCGTAGGTTTTGGGGTTTGTGGTGTTATTAGCAACGGTTTTCTCAAGAGGTTGGTAAACAAGTGCAAGTCAAAGCACTAAAACTAAAATAGCAGTTTTATGATCAAACCTTCAGCCATAAATTCAAATAATAAGAAATTGAGGTTAACCACAGGAAATGCATATGCTGTAGAACCTATTGCCATACAGAAGCTCGGTCTCATGCCTGACAGTAAAAATGTTTATAACAAGGAAAACTCATTCCTGTAAGGTTTTCTTTAACCCAAAAGTCACATCTCTACAAATTTATGTATCTCATGAAGCATAATTATCAGTCTCTGATTTTGACTCCCATCCTTAACCTACTAAATCATTCATGAATACATTCTACATATGTAAATAACCACCACTCTTTGCTACTCTTTTTTCTTTGGATAAAATCTAAATTTGCTTCTTTAGATTCTCATGATTTGATCTTTTCACAAACTTCCTTTGAAGTAAAATATATTGGAGCGACATTTGGTTTGAAACCCTTTTTCTTTCTCATCCCTGTTTCTTTATAGAATATAGAAGCATGGAATAGTTTATTACAAGAGGTCATTTTACTTAAGTATCAAAAATAATAGAAAATGCAATTGCAGTGAAAGCAGTGAGTTGCCACTGTAATCATAGTGATTATAAATACTATTCTTGGGCTGATTTTTTAAACAACATCAGAAAAATAATCCTACTAACACTTCCAGGAAATTGGAAACATTTTCCTGAGCATTAGATCATTGTCAAAGGCATCGGATCTAAATAACACACACCTACGTTCGGGTGCAGAACCTAGCACATCTTAAGCTTGTTTCCTTTGAAGTCTGAATCTCTGTTTGTATTTTTAAAGCTTTTCCAAGTACTTCTCTAAAGCCATTATGAGCAAATTAATGGAGAAATGGATTCAAAGGAGTACACCATCCTTAAAAATGGGAGGAAGACCCATTGGTCTTTATAACTGTACTACTGAACACATTTATACCAAATGCGAGAGCACTCCGCTTTTCTGGTGTGGCTATCAATGTAAGCAGCAAAGGATGCTGGTTTAAGGATGATAGGCCATAAAGGAATTATCTTCTAGGCATTGAAGAAATGCTTTAAACACTCTAGTCTGCCATCTTCTTTCATTGTTAAGAAACAGATTCGGTGCTAGTCATCACAATCTGAGAAGCTGACTTACAGGTCAGAAATTTGGCTATGAGAAGGCAATCTAGTTTGCCAAGAACAATGAGCCTAGTGGGTAGCTGTGCATGCGGGGTCTTAGATGGAGAGAGTCCCATGAAGTCTGGAGGAATGAGATGCTATCCGGGAGAACTTAGAGGGGTGGAGAGTGTGAGTGAGGAACAAAGCTCAGAGCAGGAAAGTGTAATGACTTACCTGTAACACTTTGGTCAAATTGTTAAACAGAGCTTGGCCGGCACTCACTTTGTATTTGACGCCTCTCACTGTACCATTTTTGCTTAAAATGTTGACTCTTCTCGTCCCAAAAGCCTTCTCACTGGCTGTCCTAGCTAATACCAGCAAGTCATCCTGATCTTTCTCATGTTCGTTATCTTCTGGTCCAATGTGGCCGTTTTGCTGTCCCTCAGAGTCTCTGAGTCCATCTATTCCACAGACACTGGCACATTCAGAATCCAGAGAGCCCGGGGGTTGTCCATCTTCATAGACTTCTTTCAGAACTCTACCACTGTGAGACGAGGCAATCCGAAACCGGACTTTCCGTGGCCTTTCACTTTCTGCCTTTGTCTCTCTTTTTAGCATGGTCACCTCCACCCACATGTACAGTTTACACCATTATAGATCTGCTGTCAGTTCATCCCTTGGCCACAGCAACAGCAGAGCTGACTTCCAAAGACAGCAGCCCTCCCCGTGGCACTAAGAGTGAAAGAAAAGAGGATGGCCAAGGACATGCAGTGTGCCTTGGCTATCAATAATGCATGCACATGTGTGCTATGGTTACCATTAAACTAAAACCTGCAAAACGATCCCAGCCTTTAAATATTAAACACTCATGGTGGACTCGGACAGAACAAGTGCAAGAAAGTGGCCTGAGATGAGACAGACAGTAAGCATGCGACAAGGATGTAAGGGGCTTGAATGTCAAAGCAGATGATGGGTGCCGAAATGATCTTAGCAGAAACAACTCTACAGGTTACTGTCTAGACTAGAGGTCTGAAATAAAACGCAGAATCAAATGTGTGGGACACAGGTGCCCCCGTCATCTCTAAGTGCTAGTTTCTTCTCCCACTCTCTCCGGGAAATCTTTCAAAGGGACAGCGAGTATGCTACACACCTGCATAAACCTGCAGGGTTAATTCTAGTTAAGTAGCTGATGAGACTGCAATACCATTGCATAGGCAAATTTTCAGCATGTTCTTGGTAGTACTTTGCTAAAGGCAACCTTTCACACTATGAAAGAAAGAACTTCAGGTTGGTCGCGTTCCTACTTCTGCTAGGAGGGAGTGTTCTCTTCGACACAGGGAGGGGTTGGGAAAGGAGATGTGGAATGATGAAGGAAGAATGGAAAATCCTCCAAGCCAGCCAGATCAGCAACAGCCATCCGGGTGATGAGCACTGATAGATGCTCCATCCAGTCACTCCTGCATAGAGAAGGTCCTCTGCACCTGCCTGGTGTGTTTCCTGTCACTCTGGCAATCACCCAAGAAGCTATTTAAGTTGTAGGATTGTGTTGAAATGTTGCTAGTTAGTGTGGTAAGCTAACTGGATACCTAGAAAAGAGGAGAATCAGCTAACCCACGGTGCATTTTATGGTCAATGTTTATGTTTTAATCTAAGATTTTTGTTGATATTGTTTTTCAAAATTAAGAAAATACTCAATAGGAAAAAAATTGAAGACAAAAGTCTCACTAGACACATTAAAGGTTTTTTTTTTTTGCCTATGCCAGTGTGTAGCATGGAGGTGGTTATTGCAAATTATATTTCACAATTGCATTTTCTTTTGATCCAAGAGCATGATGCTAGAATGATGCCCTGAGACATTCTAATTCTATAAGCCTATCAGCGTTGCCCAGGTAACAGGGACTGTTGATACCACTGTCTGAGAAGAAGGTTAGAACTGGCAATGAAGGGACATCAGAGAGGCAGCAAGCCAGAAAAAAAAAAAAACAACTTAGCTCGTTTAGGGAACTAAAGATGCTTTTGTTCTTCTGTTAGGATTGCAGTTTTGACTCTACAAATAAATGAGAAGGAATTTTTTTTAAGAACAGATGAATGAGGGGTGCACAAGAGAGGTCAATAAGAACAAAGTTCCTCTAAGAGAAAGCATGATGGATATAAATTATGAGTTTCCTGATTGGGAAAGACTTATCATGCCAGAAAAAGATGTTGTCCATTCAACAGTCCCAAAATGACAGTTATGCAACAAGGAGGGTGAGGGCCACAAAGCACTAAGATAGAGTTGTGTGACCCATTGGGATCTTATGAAATAATTCAACACACATTCCAAAGCCTTTGTACATGTATACTACTATAATTTGTCTTAATTGGTCCAGATCTTCTTTTTTGCAAAGGGAATCTTTCCAGAATGATTCTGCCAGTCAGGCCAGAAACATTACCAGTCACTGACCATTTATGTTGACTCCGAGAATGTGAAAATAGTCATAAAGTGCATTTGAGAAAATGCTCACTTTCAAGAAATTGGGAATCTTAAAATCATTACAGAGAAGAGGTTGTTTGTTAATTAAGAAAATTCCATTACCACTGCATTAAACCAGCATGTTAGGACATGGGCACCCGTATCTTCAGTGCTTATGTACTTTGCACAAATTAATATGCACAGGGGTCTCTATTGGTTTGTAGATAACAGATGCTTCAGTGAGCAGAGAGCAGGGACTATATTATACATTATTTTTCATGGTGAGGGATTAAGAAAGAATTCTGCTGAGAGAGTTCAGGAAATTTCAGAAATGTTATCACGAAACCTATCTCTTTTCTAAAGTTCAGCTGGTTTGAAGCCCAAGGGCTGTGGGTGTTACAGCTGAAGTTGGGCAAATTCGATGAACTCTGGAAATACACCTTGCTGCTTTAGAAACCAGAAAACAAAATGTGACAAGGAAAGGGCCATTTTTACTATCTCTTCACAAAAACTACATCTGTGATTTGCAGTTGAGGGAACATTCGAAGACTATCCCTCTTGGCATGGATGTTACAGCTTCACAGGGTGGAGCTAACAGCTGACATCTAGGCAACTTCAATCAGCACAAATCAACAAGGAGAATCAGGCCCCATGGGGCTAACCCAACAGATTGTTGGGTGTTTTTCATGCAAGATTAATTGAATTCCCTTTCATGAAACCATCATTGAGGTTTTGAAGTTGAGAGACCTGAGGTCCTGCCTCTGTAATTTAGGAACTGTGTTCTCCCAGACCATGGAAGCCTGAAACATGTAGCTTTTGTTGTACCTATGGGAAAAGCTCCATCTAGTATGAAGTCTGTGAAGGTCAGACCTTGGGACCCTAGGACTGAAGAGACATTCTAGTGTGTTTCATCAATTCAAATGCTCGAATGTTTTGTTTTGTTTGATTGTTTTCATTTAACATCTCTGAGACTATTGCACACCAGGATCTTGGATCAACCAGTGACAATCATGACATAGCTTGCCATTGCTGCCTCAAAACTCACAGGGCATAACTAGCTCAGGAAAATTTTCCAGAGACAATGCCAAAGCGCCTTTGTAAAAAGTGATACATCGCCACCAATGCTCTCAACTGCAGGTAAGACTGAGTTCACCATGTGGAAGAAATACACACATCAGTCCTGCTATCAGAGACACAGTCCAGAGGACTGCAACTTTAGGTGGGAACCAAGGGTCATTGCCTTAGGCTGCATTACTATTGCTGTGATGAAACACCATGACCAAATAAACTTGGGAAAAAAAGGATTTATTCGACTTACACTTTCACATCATTATTCATCATGAAAGGAAGTCAGAATAAGGACTCAAACAAGCTAGGAACCTGGATACAGGAGCTGAAGCAGAGGCAAGGGAGGAAATGTTGCTTACTGGCTTGCTCATCATGGTTGCTCTGTCTGCATTCTTCTAGAACCCAGGACCACCAACCCAAGGACAGCAGCACCCACAACAGGCTGGGCCCTCCCCCACCAATCAATTAAGAAAATGTACTACTGCTAAATCTTAAGGAAACATTTTCTCAGTTGAGGGTCTCTCCTTTCAAGTGACTCCAGCTTGTGTCAAGTTGACATAAAACTAGGTGGGACAGTCATCAAATCCACTCATTTCACATGGATTAGACCTCGTCTGTATGCTCAGGAGCAGCACATGAGAGCAACCTATGTGTATAGACATCCAAATGTCTTCCGTTTGTTTAAAAGGAAATTTTCAAGTGGCAAAACCCTTTCAGATGACAATAAAATCTATGCCACAGTTAAGTTAGCAGCACTTTGATTTTCCTTTTTTATTGATTCATACAATAAGGCTGCATCTTCCATACTAAACTTTAGATGCTCTTGACTGCTGTCAGCATCTTTAGATTCAGCAAAATGTGGGTATGTATCACAATGCTTCCCATCATTCAGAGGGACCAACAAAGAACTTGTTGATCAAAAAGGAAATATTTCTAACATTCTGTCAGAACTCAATGTGGTCCAGAGGACCAGCATCCATTTTTTTTCTATCTCCATGGGAACTACTGTGCTATCTAATAAAGTAGTCCTCTGAGAAGCATCCAGAATTTTCTTCTCTTCTTTCACTTTTTCTACTAACTCTTCCTCCTCTCCCCCTCACGCATCCCTCCAGGGTCCCAGATCTATTTGGTTGTGACTCTGTGAAAAAAAGTCATAAAACTTGATGCCTTATTCCTCCAGGAGAACCGACTCAGGTCTTACCGACATTTTAGGATAATTATCTCAGAAACTACCGAGATATGCCTTTGCCGGCACTGATGGCATCTTATGGTATAAATGCAATGGCTTGTGAAGGAGTCCTCTCTGGCTAGGATGAGGATGGTAAGGGATGAATTGTAAGAACTGCTAGAGAATGCTTCCTGCTGCTTTATTTCAACTTAAAATATTCATGAGACTTTGACATTATAAAGAAAACTTGAGATTACAAAGAAAACTTGAGCTAAGTGATTGAATTTCTTG